>CAUYTI010055410.1:0-15364 GCA_963575145.1 Galago senegalensis
CCTGTGGTCCCAGCTACTTGGGAGGCAGAGGCAGGAGACTCGCTTGAGCCCAGGAGTTGGAGGTTGCTGTGAGCTGTGATGCCATGGCACTCTACCCAGGAGGACAGCTTGAGGCTCTGTCTCAAAAAAAAAAAAAAAAAAAAAAGATCCACTCCTACCATTTCCATCCTTTTATTTGTAATGTTTTTTTCTAGATGTCTTCTTATTTCTATGTCCTTTTCAGGACAGTAGACCTGAAAAGACCTACTGTAGAGACCCCATACTGATACATACTCTACTTAGTTAAAATAAGTTAATACTGGAATATTTTTCCCTCCAATATCCTTGTTACTATTATCATTATTATGACCTGAGGATAATCATTTTGTTTCTGTATGTAAGACTACAATGCTCAGTGAACAACTGGAACTTTTGGGGTGAGCTACCTCTCCCTATCTCTTCCATTTTAGAGACAAACAAAACTAGACTTTTACCCTAATTTTATCACTTTGTAGTTACATGTTGTTATGAGAATGAGACATTTTTCTCTATATTTTTATTTGTAAAATGAGAACAGTAAACATGACTTAATATTATAAGGATTGAAATGAAAATTATATATAAAAAGTATATAGTGCACAATGCCTGATATGTAGGCACTGAATAAATCTATTATTATTATAATTGTACTTTAAAGAAAGATTACTCAAGAAGCCTCTCAACATGTCACATTTCCTTTACTATCTGGTACTTTTATGTGTCAGTTTTATGAGTCAGTTGACCAAATAAAGTAAAAGTAATTCACTGATGTATATTTTGTAGGCTATCCTTCTAGAAACTGTACAAAAATCAGATTAGCAATCTACCAATTTTCTGATATTAGGGTCTTTTATAACAATCATCCTTTTTCCAGAAGATTATTCTTGACTTACATTTAAAATTATTATCTTGGAAGAAATAGTCTCATCTTCAAAATATTTTTAAGATTAAGCCCCACAGTACTAAATTATTATTATTCATGTTTTCTTTTATAGTTCAGTAATAGAAGTCAAAATAAGTTCTATTTTGCAAAATTCCATTTATATTAAGCATACTACATTTCATTGCACATATATATATAAAGCCAAATAATTGTAGAAGAAATAATTAAGCATAACCTATATACTTTTTGTGACTAGGCTAAGGAAATATTCTTAATTTTGGTTTAGGTTTAGGTTTGGTTTAGGTTAACTGAAGAAATGGTTACATAAAGTATATAGATCTAACATAATTAGTATTATATAGATTATTCCCCACAAAGGGGATTTTTCAAGACTGTTTTACATGTAGAATTAGGCATTTCATGTTATTGGTAATGGTGTTATTATCCTATTACTAAAAAACACGAACACTGAAAATGATTTAATGAAGACAGCTATGAAAAGCAAGAAATGTTATACATTTTATTTTAAAAAATAAGAAGTTAAAATGATTATACACTTGCAGCCAATCCACTTGTATAAAAAAGGAATATAGGCTCGGCATCTGTGGCTCAAGTAGCTAAGGCAACAGCCACATACACCTAAGGTGGCGGGTTTGAATCCAGCCTGGACCTGCCAAAACGACAATGACAGCTGCAACCAAAAGATAGCTGGGTGTTATGGTGGGCGCCTGTGGTCCCAGCTACTTGGGAGGTGGAGGCAAAAGACTCACTTGAGCCCAGGAGTTGGAGGTTGCTGAGAGCTGTGATACCACAGTACTCTACCCAGGGGGACAGCTTAAGGCTCTGTCTCCAAAAAAAAAAAGGAATATAATTGTGAAGTATTGTTTTAGTATAATGTCACTATGTCATTTCCTTTTCTCAAACATTTTGCAATTTAAAAAGCAAGTTTCAGGCTAAAATTTTTATTGCAATAATCAGGAACTTCTATTCAGGGGCATCCAACTTTTTTGTTTTCTCTGTTGCACATCAGAGGAATAAAAGTTGTTCTGGGGCAAACATCAAATACACAAACACTAACAAAGCTGATTAGAAAAGAAATGGTCTGTGAATGCTTTGTGACATTCAACACTACATAACCAAAAAAAAGTCCTCACAAAATCAGCATGCCCCTTATGGGTTGCAGGTTGGACTTCTGCATCTATGTCATCAATAAAATCTGAGTAATTATAATATTTTAAATTTTTTCTTTTTTTTTTGGAGACAGAGCCTCAAGCTGTCCCCCTGGGTAGAGTGCCATGGCATTACAGCTCACAGCAACCTCCAACTCCTGGGCTCAAGGGAGTCTCCTGCCTCAGCCTCCCAAGTAGCTGGGACCACAGGCACCCGCCACAACGCCCGGCTATTTTTTGGTTGCAGCCGTCATTGTTGTTTGGCGGGTCTGGGCTGAGGATTTGAACCCGCCACCTTAGGTGTACGTGGCTGGCGCCTTAGCAGGTTGAGCTATAGGCGCCGAGCCAATATTTTAAATTTTAATACAGTATTATTTATCCAAAGTCTTAGGAGAAAAACAAAAATGGATAAATGAAATGTATGAGCCACTTCAAGCGTCAACTTTCTTCCCAATAACCTATCAGGATCTTCTTACCTAGCCTTGGGTATAGGTGGAAATAATAATGAAACTGCTGAAAGGCAAAGAGAGTAAGAAGATGCCAGAGCATAAACCTCTGACCAAATTTAATATGTTATTGTTTTCACAAATCTCTTGGGAAGTTGGCAATGACAAAGCAACAAGCTGGTTCTATGTAGAATCGCAGACCGTGAAGTTTCTCAGTGCTGCGTAGGTAGGGAATGGTTGGTTGGGATTCACGTGTAAGTATCTATCCCAAAACTGGAAGAATTCTTGAGGTTAGAGTTTGGAGAGGATAGAGATAAGAGCCTATGCTGTCAGTCTTTTCCTTATTTTGTTTAGTCACTAGGAATTATTTCATTGTTTTCTTTTTCAGTTCACCTGTTCTCTTGAGAGATGTATAAGTTTTGGGGGGAAGTAAACTCAATAGGAATCCAGTAGGTGAGATAGGGGAGGAGGGTTAGGTTAATTCACACCTAACAGGTATAATGCATTAATCCTATATGAAGGGTACACTTACAACTTTGACCTAAAGTCTGCAAAACAAACTATGTAACCAAAATGTGTATGGCCCTGTAATATTCTGGGAAAAAAAATATCTCTTCTTATTCCAAAAATGCCTTATCCTCAAATAAAAATCTGCCATGAGGGCGGCACCTGTGGCTCAAAGGGGTAGGCGCCGGCCCCATATACCGGAGGTGGCGGGTTCAAACCTGGCTCTGGCCAAAAACTGCAAAAAAAAAAAAATCTGCCATGAATCTTTAACAAACACAAACAAGTTACTTGGTCTCTTACCAGCTTGCTTAGAACACAGACACTTTTCTGAACAGTTTCTCTGGTGATATCTGCTTGCCTTACTTTCAATGCCTATTACAAAGAAATAGTCACTTATCAGAAATATTTCATAGCAATATTTTAGAAGTCATATTTTTCAATATAAAAATAGCAATTAATATAGAAATTTCTTGCATTTAGTTAAATTCAAAAAATACTTGAGACTCTCATAAAATATTTATTGAATGAATAAATGTCACCATGGGCACTATATGCCAGAATCTTTGGTAGGCACTAGGAATAGTATATAGAAAATACTATATAAGTCGCTATATCCAAGTCAACATCTTTTTTTTTTTTTTGGAGACAGAGCCTCAAGCTGTCCCCCTGGGTAGAGTGCTATGGCTTCTGCTCACAGCAACCTCCAACTCCTGGGCTCAAGCGAGTCTCCTGCCTCAGCCTCCCAAGTAGCTGGGATCACAGGCGCCTGTCACAACACCTGGCTATTTTTTGGTTGCAGCCATTATTGTTGTTTGGCGGGTCTGGGCTGGATTCGGACCCACCACCTTTAGGTGTATGTGGCTGGCGCCTTAGCCGCTTGAGCCACAGGCGCCGAGCCAGGTCAACATCTTTAACTGCAAACCAATAACTGATGATTCTGGTTTTAAAATGAGCAGTCCTTTCAGAAACCACTGTTTCTGATAACAAGAGGCTAGCAGAAGATATGACAAAAATAGTTTTTTTCCCCAGAGATAGAAGTTTTATCAGCAGTTTTGGCAAATTAGTTGGTGTATGCTTCCTCAGTCTATTCTGGCCTTATAGCCCAGTGCTGAGCACGTAATTCAATCTTCAACAATTGTGAAGATGATCACGTGACATTTCTACAGTTCTCTGCTAGTAGGGAACTAATCTTGATTTGATGAAGCTCAGGTAAGGCTGTGATGAAAGTAAGAAAGACTCTTCCCGCTCTAGTGCTTATATGACCTATGGGGAATAAAAGGTTAAGAAAAGGAACAGATTTCCAAGAAGGGGCAAGTATCATATCATACACAAGTATATGTGTGTAAAGGATAATAGCATATGAAAAAATCAAATGTGCAAAGCTACCAGGATAACTATTATTCTCAGGTTACTTTTATCTCTAGTTTTATTTTCCTAGCTTTATGGAGGTATAATTGACAAAAATTATATACATTTAAGGTGTATGTGATTACTTGATACAGCATCTTGAACTTTAGATTCAGTTATTCATGCTACAAACATGTACTAGGTGTAGCCTACATTCCGGGTCCTATGCTTGGAGGGTTACTTCATAGCAGTTAATGAATCTGGGTATCCTGAAATTCAGACCTGTAGTTTACTCTCAAATGGTTCCAGGAAAAACCATAAACATAGAGCAAATGTAGTAGAACATTAACGACTATTCAATCTAGGTGGTGTATATATAGATATTCACTGTACTTAAAAAACTTATCTTCATGTTTGAAATTTTCATTATAAAAAGTTAGAATAAAACTTTTAAAAGATTTACTAAGTTAATTATTCACCAAGGAAGCTTTTAAAACTTATTGTTATCAGCATTCAAACCCCTAAGACTATAATTCAGTCAGTAACAGGAAAGGCTGGGCAAAGATAAAGTCAAAATGATCTCCAGCCAAGGTTGAGAACTAGTCACTATATTAGAATATCAGTGACCTCATGAAGACTTCAGGCAGCATACAACTACTAATTTACCAAAACTGCTTTTCCTCATGAAGACTATCGCCACCACAAAAATATAGTCTACACATAAGAAAATCATGAAAGGTGGAGCCACTATCTTAGTTTCTTTGAATTTATTAATTAAAACCATCATAGTAAGTCAGGCATTAAGCTGGCTGGCAGGTACTTTAAGAATAATCAAAATCATAGTTATAATTAAGATAACTTGCGAGTAGTTGGAAGCCACAAGTTAATTCCACTATTTCTAAAATGCTGCTTAAAAAAAAAATACACAAACATTCCTCTCCATTTTTCTAACATTATATATAGAAAATTCAAAGACACTCTGAAATTTAGATACATTATTTTGGGAAAAAAAACACAGTATTTTGAAGAAAAATAGATAATTTAGTATCACTAAAATCAATGCACAAAGTATTATAATACAAATATAATCCCAGCCACTAATGTCAACTTAACAAAAGTTTGTGTGAATAACTTAGTATTATCAGAAAAGCAGCTACAGGTTATTTATAATAATCTAAAACAACATCACAGGCACCAATGAAACATAAAGACTTGATGTTTCCCTATGTGTCCAACATCCAAGAAAGGATTGCGGAGTTTTTTTCTTGTTGTTCACCTTAACTGTCATACCTTGGCTTCAATTTGTCGATAGCAAGAGATCCCATATACTGTGGCTCCATTTCCATTTCTGGGTGGCAAGTGAAAAAACACAGTATCTAAGAGATATGCAGAAAAATGTTAGTACCAAGGTGAATTACCCTTATTAATAATAAAATCTGGAGTTATCATAATGTAGTTATTGATACAAAAATGATGGTATAATAAGGAAACCATGTCTTACTTATGCCCACTTATGCCCAGCACCACAGCCACTAGTTTCTTAGAATTCCTCTCATTCAGCAGGGTGCCCGTAGCTCAATGGTTAGGGCACTGGCCACATGCTCTGGGGCTGGTGAGTTCAACCCGGCCTGGGCCTGTTAAACAAACAAAAAAAATAGCTGGGCATTGTGGCAGGTGCCTGTAGTACCAGCTCCTAGGGAGGCTGAGGCAAGAGAATCACTTGAGCCCAAGATTTTGAGGTTACTGTGAGCTATGATGCCACAGCACTCTACTGAGGGTAACAAAGTTTAAAAAAAAAATATGTACATACATACCCCCCAAAATCCAAGAGGCTGAATTATAACAGGTCAAACTGAGGGGATTACTTATAGGGGATTACTGAGTTAAAAGAGAGTTATAACCAATAGCAATACATGAATCATGATCCAAGAAAATTGGAGGATAATAGGAGAAATTTAAATATACACTGGATATTAGATAGTATTATGGAATTATTGTTAGATCTCTTAGCCATGGTAATGGTGCTGGAAATTATGCTAGGGAATGATCTTATTCTTAGCACATGCACCCCTAAGTATTTAGAAGTGTCATGATATTTGCCACTGACTTTCAAATAGTCCAGACAAAATTGTATGTACAATACATAAAGAAAATAATGTGTAGAATATTAGCTATAATTTTAATTCAACTTTTTTATGTTTGGAAACTGTCATAAATAAGTGCTTCCAGTGGCAGCTGAGCTGCTCTGGCTAATCATTTTAGTTGGGGCTCCTGGGAGAAGAAGTATGGCCAAAGTTTACCAGCCAGGGCCAATTAAAACCCTAGCACTCAGCTCAGTGCCTGTAGCTTAAGTGGCTAGAGTGCCAGCCACATACACCATAGTTGGTGGGTTTGAATCCAGCCTGGGCCCGCCAAACAATAATGACAACTACAATCAAAAAATAGCCAGGTGTTGTGGCGGGCACCTGTAGTCCCAGCTATTTGGGAGGCTGAGACAAGAGAATCTCTTAAGCCCAAGAGTTGGAGGTTACTGTGAGCTGTGATGCCATAGCACTCTACCTATGGTGAGAGCTTGAGACTGTCTCAAAAAAAAAAAAAAAAGAAAAAGAAAAAAACCCCTAGCACTACTCTGGAGGTGCTCTAGTGCATGACTGGTCATCTCTAAACACGTCTTTAAATATCTCATAAATAGTCATGATAGGCTAACAGCCTTTAAGTTACCAAAGTATATAAAATCTAAGATGTCTTGGCAAATGCTTCACCTCCTTGTTACATACCTTCCTGGTAGTTGTGTGCGCCATCTGGTAAGGCAAGGAAGGGCAAATACTTCCACTCATCTGGTAAAGTGTGGCTGTCATGTCCATCTCCTGGAATCAGGGGCGGGTAAGAGAATTCAACCTAAAATGGTAAGGAATGTTAGCCAACAGGTGGTTGATCAAAAGAAACACTATCCTGACAGGCAAAACACTTTTTTAGTGTTAGAAGTCAGGATACTTTTAAACCCTGAATAGCAGAAGTGGTGGATAAACCATACTTGATGCCATTTCACATTATCAGCAAATCCATAGATGTGCCATAGCAAAAAAGAAGAAAAAGAAAAATATAGTAAAAAAGGCAAGTTTTTTAAGGCTTTCCTCTCTTTGTGATTTGAGGATTGTCAAACTTTAAAAAGAAAGTAGTGACTGGATCGAGGACTGAGATTAGGAGCTGTCACCAAATGGATGGTAACTGAAGCCATGAAGCCCTGGGGAGAACCAACAGCATACTGAATTGAGTAGGAGAGGTCTGACAAAGGACCCTGAAGTTGAATCAAGATTCAGGTTTGTGGCTCAGTGCCTGTGGCTCAAATGGCTAAGGCGCCAGCCACATAAACCTAAGGTGGTGGGTTCAAATCCAGCCCGCGCCCTCCAAACAACAATGATGGCTGCAATCAAAAAATAGCCGGGCATTGTGGTGGGTGCCTACTTAGGAGGCTGAGGCAGGAGACTTGCCTGAGCCCAGGAGTTGGAGGTTGCTGTGAGCTATGATGCCACGGCACTCTACCCAGGGGGACAGCTTGAGGCTCTGTCTCAAAAAAAAAAAGAAAAAGAAAAAGATTCAGGTTTGCTTCCATCATTTGGTTCCCTTGTTCTGAATACTTGTAGCTTTGAGCTCAGGGTTTTGATGGGGCTGTGTTGGAGACAGGGTAGTGCTCAGGTGGGCATTAACTAACACATAAGATAATTTTTTTAACTGAGAATGAGAATTGATCACTAAGAATGCAATTAAATCTCTTCAACACAGTCTTGTAGAAATAAAATTTTTAGTATCTATTCCCATTTTCTAGCATTTCCCAGGTTTATTAGCTTTTTCTCTATGCTTCTGTTTCTTTTTATTATTTCAATGAGACAACAATTTCAGTTTTAGAAACACATCCCACAGACATGCTCACACATTCAAACAGATATATACAAAAATGTCTACAAGTCTAATTTATTATTGTAACATAAAATGGGAAACCTAAATATTCATTAGATGAGTGGTTAAATAAATTTCACATCAGTTCTATCCAGTTGTTAAAAAGAATATTAGATTAATGTAATATTGATAAAGCAAGACAGCCATAATATACTGTGCAATAAGCAAAATAATGGTCCTCCAAAAACGCCCACATCTTAATTCCTGGATCTTGAGCTGGAAATTATCCAAGTGGGTCCAATGTAATAATTATTAGAGACGCAGAAGAATCAGAGAAAGAGATACCTAAAGATGCTATAGCATTACTTTAACAGGTGTCCTCAAACTACGGCCATTGCCTGTCCTGCATAACAGCCGACTCATCCTGGGGGCCGCAGTCTGGCCCTCCAATGGTCTGAGGGACAGTGAACTGGCCCCCTGTTTAAAAAGTTTGAGGACCCCTGCTTTAGAAGATGGAATAAAGGCCATAAAACGAGGAATATAGACTTCTAGAAGCCAGAAAAGGCAAGAAACTTGACCTTCCAAAAGAAATGAAGCTCAGCTAACACCTTGATTTTCGCTCAATGACAAATACCCAGTTTAGAATTCTGACCTCCAGAACTTTAATAAATGAGTATTGTTTTTAAATCACTAAGTTTGTGGTCATTTGTAAGACAGCAATTAGAATACGAATATACATATATGTTAAATATAAAAAACAAGTAGAATATCAGTAAATTAGCATAATTTATGCTATGCTATTTATACCATGATTCCATTTATGCGAAAATTATACTTTTTGTAAATGGATTTAAAAATGCTTGAAAAGATGCAGTAAACAGAGATTTCTGACTGAAGAGAATAGGCCTGGGGATTGAAGATAAAAGGGAATACTCCTGACTTGCTTTTACATCCCCACCTTTTTGCTTTGAAATTTTCTAACTTACAGAGAAGTTGAAAAAACATGAACAACCTTACACACTTCATCTACATTCGCCAATTGCTAATTTTTTTGGCCACACTTGCTTTATCTGTGTTGCACATATATACAAATACACACACTTTTCTGAACTATTTAACAGCCAAGCTGAGGACAGTATCATTTACTTTTAATTAGCTATTTATTTTTAAATGCATATGTATTGCTTTTAGAATAAATAAAAAAGAAGCAAAGATAAGCTATTCCTAACTCACGAAGAAAATCTCACTTCCATCCTATTAATCCTGGAGTTAAGATCAAACATAGAAACCTATCTTCTTAAGACTTAGTTAACGAGCTGCCAATGGCCAGAAATTTAATTAACATCTGAAGCTATGCTATCTTAACATATTCTCCCACTTCCCAACTCTACTAAAAGAAGAGGCAGCTCTAGTTAGAACTCAAGATGTAGTTGACTCACAAAATTGTTATAAATAGAAGGGGAGATACTACATACACTCCCAAGAATTCCATGGGTAAAATTAATGCTGTACTAGGCTAACTTGGGCCCAGAATGTTTATAACACTGTTTCTTTGGGAAACCGTGTTCAGAATTTCAAAAAGCCAGCTTTTGGAACACAGTCTTTCATAAATTGTACACTGCCTCTACTGTTGGCAGCTTTCTAGAATTCTTTTCTCCTGCTGGAAGGATTTGCTACCACCAAATACTTGCATTTGGAAACTATGGAATTTGCTAATCAAGTTCAAAACTGTTTATACAATCTCCTTTCTATAGCCATATATACACATAACAATTTTAATTGTCATACAGTATTGTTTCATTATTTAATCAATCCTCCATTGTTGAATATTTTTTCTAGTTTTTTTTTTGTTTGTTTGTTTGAGACAGAGCCTCAAGCTGTCCCCCTGGGTAGAGTGCTGTGACATCACAGCTCACAGCAACCTCCAACTCCTGGGCTCAAGCAAGTCTCCTGCCTCAGCCTCCCAAGTAGCTGGGACCACAGGCACCTGCCACAATGCCTGGCTATTTTTTGGTTGCAGCCGTCATTGCTGTTTGGCGGGCCCGGGCTGGATTCGAACCCACCATCTTAGGTGTATGTGGCTGGCGCCTCAGCCACTTGAGCCACAGGTGCTGAGCCAAGGGAAACCATTTTTAACTTAATTGTTTGTCCTGGTGTTTGTTTTCTTGTTTCCAAAAAACTCTGCTGACATAGCTATGTCTTCATTTTAGAAACATTATCTATTAACTTTTTGTTATAATAAGTAGGACTCTCCCATACCATAACATCCCAAAACCCTCTTCCATCTTCCTTATAAAGTTATATTGATGTTTTATGTAAATCAATAAGCTAATAATTTATTCAACTCTACCAATATTATTCATTATAGCATCAAGGAGGGTGCTATAATTACAATTATTCTTATAATATTCTTGTAAAGCTTTTAGCCTTTCCTGGAGTTTCTCACTGACTTTTCTTTTCCTATCCTCATAGCATTAGTATTTCTATTCTGTGCAAGTCTCTATTCTATCTGGTGGCATCTGTATCTCTAATAAGTTCCCCCAGTGATTATGACACACAGTAAAGTATGCCCCAGAGTACAGCCAAGCCCTCTGGAAAGATGGCATTTGGCACAGTGTGGAGTGAATTCAGTAGCAGCCATTTCTGTGTCAGCCCCAGGGCCAAGTGAGTGGTAGATACGAAGGTGAGTGAGCCATAGTGCTGGAAGCTAAGGCTCTGGGGTGGGGGGGTAGGAGATCTAAGATAAAAGTAGCTAAGGGAAAATATGATAACAGCTATAACAAAGACTTATCTATGATCAGGAGATGGAAAGAAAGGGGAGCTTGTTTATAGCTCTGGGCATGGGGAAGTCCTCACAGAGGAGGGGGCCACTGTGTCAAGCCCACAGACTGTGATTTTAATGGATGGAGATTGGGGAAAAGGACACTCCAGGCAGGCAGAACTGAGTGAACCAAGGTCCAAGGACGTACAGCCCAGGTGTTTGCATCAGAACATGAGGCAGGGGACAGGAGGAATCCTTGCTACAGAAGAACTTAGCTCTCATGGGTCTTCTGTGTCACCTAAGACACCTTATCCCCTGCAACAGAAGGTCATTATCACTCCAACCACAAAGAACTGAGTGGGACAACATTTCCTAGAAAGAAAAGGCACCATTGGAGAAAATTGGCAGGTTAGTATTTACAATGTCAGGGGCAGCAGGGGTCATCATAGAACCTGAACTTGAGGCCAAGAGTAAGAAAATGAGACAGGTAGAAGCTTCTTCTCAATAATCATGGAGCTGGGAAGAAAAAGTCTGCACAGGATGAACTTCAACAAAGGGTGGAACAAGACATTTGGAGAGGAGAGGAGGCAGCTGTAAACTGGCCACCTGCATGAGGGTCTCACATGGCCCCACAAACACCATATGGATAGTAGACACAAATGCCCCGATATAATCTTATCATTTCTGATAAGAAATGGTTATCCAGCTTGTGAGGGTTGAAGATGGGGTGGTGTTCTCAGCCTGAAAGCAGAGACTGTGTAGGGTTCTTTCAGGTTCCTGCCTCTAAAGCTGTGTGTCCCCAGATCCCTTTAGGAACCACAAGGCAGGAGGTGAGCAGAGGGCAACCGAGTGAAGCTTCATCTGTATTTAGAGCCGCTCCCCAATGCTCCATCACCACCTGAGCCCCACCTCCTGCCACAGCAGCAGCATTAGATGCTCATAGGAGCACAAACCCTAAACTGCACATGTAAAGAGGCCTCTAGGTTGTGTGCTGCTTATGAGAATCTAACGTGTTCACCTCTCTCAGTCCATGGAAAAATTATCTCCCATGACACTGGTCCCTGGTGCCAAAATGTTTAGGGACTGTTCCCCCAGAGGAATTCCCCTCGGTACTTTTGCCAACCCATGCAGTGTTTCCTACACACACACACACACACACACACACACACACACACACACACCTGGCCTTTTCCTGGATCACACCACCAAATACTGAAAGGCTTTTTTTCTATTTTGTGAGGAACACACGCTGAATTCTCAGGAAGGCTGATGATTCACAGCCAACACCAAGTCGAAACAAAGGATGTATTTCTTGATTTCTGTCTTAGTCCATTTTCTGTTGCCTATAACAGAATACCTGAAACTGAGTCATTCATAAAGGAAAGGAATTTATTACTCCAGTTATGGAGGCTGGGAACGTTAAGGTTGAGGGGGCTCATCTGATGAAGGCTTTCTCATTGGTGGGACTCTCTGAAGAATCCCCGGTGGCACAGGGCATCACAGAGCAAGGGGGCTGACTGCACCAACCTCATGTCTCTCATCCTCTTCTAAAAAGTCCCCAGCCCCTCTCCCATGATAGCCCATGAATTCATTAGTCTATGAATGGATGAATCCATTCATGAGGGCTCTGCCTTCAACAACCTCTTAGAAGCCCCACCACTCAGTACCACCACATTGGGGATTAAATGTCACTGTGAGTGTTGAGGAGACATTCAAACCATGGCAATCCCTTTCTGGCTTAGATAACTATGTTCTTAATGTCAGGACAGAAAGAGCCTTACAAGTGCCTCACTGGATGTTCTAAAAGATTTCTTCACAGGAATGCCTTCTGAGATGCTCTTTGTCCAAATAAACAAAAAGAGTTTTGATAGTCAAACAAATTTGGAAAATACTGCATATTATGTTACATTTTCTTCTTGGAAATTGACAATGCACATTGGCATAGCAAAATCTCTGCAAAGTCCCACAATAAAGAACCTGTTTAATAGTACTTGTCCTAGTGTTTCCCAAAATGTATTGGCCATCAAAGAAATTTTTTCTGTATGATAAGGATGAATATTCTGTGAGACTATTGTTCAGTGTAATGCACTTTGAAAAAGGCTGACCTAGAATAATAGAGTCAGTTTACAGATGGTAAAACTGAGTTGTGGAGGCCCCATCAATGATTTTACGGCTGATGGGGCTGGGCATGGAACTCAAATTGCCTTAATCTCAGCCCTGACTTTTCCTGTTACCCTACAATGTGCAAAACTTAACTGTAGGGTAGCAACTCTTATAATTGTCAATGAAGAATTCTGTGTCCATCAATCTAAAAAACCTCTGTTCACATTTTATATATTTATTATTTTAGCATAATAAGGTCATCCTGGTAAGCCAGGGTTTGTGAACATTGTCATTACTTTTTCTTGTGAGACAGAGTCTCACTTTGTCACCCTAGGTAGAGTGCCATGGCACTCTAGTTCACAGTGACCTCAAACTCTTGGCCTCAAGTGATCCTCCTGACTCTGGACTAGCTGGAACTCTAGGCACCCCAGCACAACGTCTGGCTATTTTCAGAGACACGGTCTTGCTCTTGCTCAGGTTGGTCTCCAACTCCTGAGCTCAACCGTCTCAGCCTCTCAGAGTGCTGGGATTACAGGCGTGAGCCACCGCACCGGGCCTGTCAGCTTCCCTGGAATGCCTTTTTCCCCTGGACGGAGTGCTATCACCTCCATGTGTGGCAGGATTCATCTAAAAAAAGTTTAGAATTAAATTTTTACTCGATAATAAAATAAATACATACCAAACGTATTAGAGTGCAAAACACAAACTACACATCAGAGTTAGAAACTCAAACTCCTATTGGATGCTCGGAAGATAGCTGAGGATGCCCCTGACCGTGATACTTCAGGCCTCCACTAGAGAGCGCCACCTCTTGCTCAGCTCAGCTTTGAGGTCATGTGCACTTGTGAGCCCAACAATATTATCAGATCCTCTGATTTTTCCAGGGAAGTAAAATATTTGGATTTCTTCGTAAAATTTCTCAATTTGAGAATATCACATGAACCAAACAAACCGTATTCTGCCACAGAGTGTAGCTGGGGTCCCCAGTTGAAGACTGCACCACCCAAATGTCTGCTATTTTGTCTAATTTGTCACAAGTGCCTGGGAGATTTAGGCCATCTGAAACAAAAAGTGCTAGAACTGGCGGTAAAAGGGAAGATGCTCAAACAGTGCTTTGGAGAGAGGGCTAGGAGGGGAGGGGAGCTAACAGAGCTGGCAATGAGAACCCCAGCCTGGGAAAGCAGCTTCTGGGTGTCCGACCACTCTCGCTCTGCTGCCCTGTGGAGCGGCCCTGGATGCTGCTTCTCTGGAAAGCCCTGGACCCTCTGGGAAAGCCCTTACCTGGAGTGCTATTTTAGGACATCCTCTGCAGAAGCCACCTCTGAGAATATCCTGTCCTCTCTTCCCTGGGATGCCTTGAAAGAGAGACAACATTGGAAATGAAGATTTGAAATGCAAATTCCTGGTGGAGGCAGCACTTAGAGCACTTTTCCTTAGGTGAATCCATCTGCAAAATGTGTTGATTTTCGTTTCTATGCTATTCTGCTGAACTCACATAGTTCAAAGACAGAGGGACCTCCATACCCCATAATAGGTTGGGAGTTATGAGCAGACAGAGGATGGCAGAATGGAGCACTGATAACTTGGGCCCCACATCCCAGGGCTGGCTCTCTGTGCCGCTTGGCCACCCAAGCACAGTCAAGCTATGTAACACCCCGTCTCTCTGGCTTCATGGGACTTATAAAGATTTTTTCTTTTAATCCTGCTGGCTTGATTCAAAAGGAACACCATTTCAAAGGATTCATATTAATCAAAGAGGTTACTACAGTCTGACTCTTTAGGCCTGATCTAAACTCATCCTTTTAAGCTATTGTGAATGCTCTTAATCTCCTTGGCCCACCTTCACTTTTTCTTTGCCCAGCCCCGCCCAGTGCTGGCCCCATCTTTCCTCCCATTGGAAACGGCAGCTCCCTTCAGAAGACAAGCTAGACCAGCGGTTCTCAACCTGTGGATCACGACCCACAGGAACTGTATTAAAGGGTCGCAGCATTAGGAAGGTTGAGAACCACTGCGTTAGACCCTCACTCCTCCATGTAGCAAAAAGATCTGAGTCTTGGGTTTTTAATTCCTGACTTTATCCACTTTTTTTTTCTTTTTTTTTTTTTATTGAATGTTAACTATGTACATTGATACTCTTCTGGGGTACAGTGTGGGGTTTTCACATGCATTCTGAAATACTTCCATCAAACTGGTCAACATAGCCTTCATGTCATTTTCTCAGTTATTGCTTTAA
>CAUYTI010055413.1:0-51366 GCA_963575145.1 Galago senegalensis
TTTTTTGAGACAGAGCCTCAAGCTGTCCCCCTGGGTAGAGTGCCGTGGCATTACAGCTCACAGCAACGTCCAACTCCTGGGCTCAAGCGAGTCTCCTGCCTCCGCCTCCCAAGTAGCTGGGACCACAGGCGCCCGCCACAACACCTGGCTATTTTTTGGTTGCAGCCAGCTGGGGATTCGAACCCACCGCCTTAGGTGTACGTGGCTGGCGCCCCAGCCAGTTGAGCTATAGGCGCCGAGCCTATGTTTCCTTTTAATAGCTTACTCTCTTCATAGGACATTTGGAGGCTCTGCATTAGGGTTGTACCCAAAACTGGGATTATTCCTCCAGGGGAAAAATCCATTTTGAAAATTGGAATTACAGCGGGGTGCAGTGGCTCACGCCTGTAATCCTAGCATTCTGGGAGGACAAGGCTGGTGGATTGCCTGAGCTCACCAGTTCAAGACCAGCCTGAGCAAAAGTGAGACCTCTATCTCTACTAAAAATAGGAAAACTAAGGCAAGAGGATTGCTTGAGCCCAAGAGTTGGAGGTTGCTGTGAGCTATGACGCTATGGTACTCTAACCAGGGGGACAGCTTGAGACTCTGTCTCTAGGAAAAAAAAAATGAAGGCAGCCAAGTTCAGCAGAAATTTTCTTTTTACATTTGTATTAAATTTGACACACTGAAATACAGTACTGGCTTAGCAACATTCTGTATGTTAAATTTATTTATATATAACATTTTTTATGAAATCCTTTTTGAATGATCAGTATCTTTTCATTTAAGAATAACATTGGTTGGCTCGGTGCCTGTGGCTCAAGTGGCTAAGGCGCCAGCCACATACACCTAAGGTGGCGGGTTCGAATCCAGCCCGGGCCTGCCAAACAACAATGGTGGCTGCAACCAAAAAATAGCTGGGCGCTGTGGCAGGCGCCTGTAGTCCCAGCTACTTGGGAGGCGGAGGCAGGAGACTGCTTGAGCCCAGGAGTTGGAGGTTGTTGTGAGCTGTGATGCCATGGCACTCTAGCCAGGGGGACAGCTTGAGGGTCTGTCTCAAAAAAAAAAAAAAAGAATAACATTGGTTGACCAGACATAGTTGTTTACACCTATAATCCTAGCACTCTCGGAGGCCAAGGCCAGAGGATCTCATGAGCTCAGGAATTCAAGAGCAGCCTGGTCAAGAGCAAGACTTCATCTCTAGGGCAGTGCCTATGGCTCAGTGGGTAGGGTGTTTGCCCCATAGCGAGGATGGCAGGTTCAAACCCGGCCCCGGCCAAACTGCAACAAAAAATAGCTAGGCATTGTGGCGAGTGCCTGTAGTCCCAGCTACTCGGGAGGCTGAGGCAAGAGAATCTCCTAAGCCCAGGAGTTGGAGGTTGCTGTGAGCTGTGATGCCACGATACTCTACCGAGGGTGACAAAGTGAGACTCTGTCTCTAAAAAAAAAAAATAGACTTCATCTCTGCTAAAAATAGAAAAATTAACCTGGTGTCATGGGCGCCTGTAGTCTCAGCTACTCGGGAGGTTGAGGCAAGAGGATTGTTTGAGCCCTTAGAGTTTGAGGTTGCTGTAACCTCAGCACTCTACCCAGACTCTGTCTCACAAAGAAAAGAAAAACAATTGATATGCTTTAAAGTCTTTCGGTGCCATTGAATACTGCTTAATGATCTAAGACAGGGGTTCCAACCTTTCTGTTTTCATAAATTGGGGATTGGAAATACATGTTTTTGTTTGTTTGTTTGTTTTGTAGAGACAAAGTCTTATTTTATTGCCCTCGGTAGAGTGCTGTAGCATCACAGCTCACAGCAACCTCCAACTCCTGGGCTTAGGTGATTCTCTTTCCTCAGTCTCCCGAGTAGCTGAGACTACAGGCACCCGCCACAACCCCTGGCTAGGAATATGTATTTTTAGAGTTTCTGGTGTGATTCCTTTTTTGGGATCCTCTAGTCTAAAGCACAGGCACAGGCTGAACAGAGGAGGAAATGGATTGGCAAGAAAGGTAGAAGGATAAGTGGATAGGATACATGAGGAAAGGGACAGCAGAACAGAAAAGAAAGACTTAATTGTTGTGTAGTGATAACTGTGCTGTCAGTTTGTATGCCAGAGGCTGACCAAGTAGATATTGTCTTTTCTCTGCCTAGGGGCAAAAATTAATTTTCATCACATGAATACGTTTGTTTCCTTCTCAGGAGTATCATAGGCCTAATTATTGTCATTATTCTCAGTAACATTATAAGGGATATGGGGAAGAATGGCATAAGAGACTAGTATCTTGTATCCAGTGTGCCTGACTTTTTTAAATACTCTAAGCTTGCCTTTCTCTTGGTGAGTTTTCTTAGTCTTAGAAGACTGGTTTCTTTGCATCATGTATTCAGTCCCACACGATGCAGTTACTTGTGAGGCTACTGTTTAAGGCCTGCACTAGGGCTGTGGGAAGGTGCTAGCATGATTCAATCTGGTATCATCCTGATTTTGGTTAATCTGGTGTACTGGTTTACTTTATAAGTAGCTGTGATGATCATATTTTTTATGCCAAATACATGGCATGGTTTGAGCATACAAATGTACTGAAGGAATTGGTGAGACAGGATACTTAAAATCAGACTTGTTCTAGAAAATCTAGAATATAGGGCTCTATCTTTAGCACTGTTTTATGTACTATACAATTAGTAATTAGAGAATGGTATGCCTTGTTGTGTTGTGTATCTTTTTATTTTTCCAGCTTTCTTTGTCTCTAAATTGAAAGCTACTTGAAGTCCAGAACAAAATCTCAGCTCTCTATGTAGTCTCAGAGCCCATAAGCATTAAGTGTTTGTTGGAGGTAATATGTAATTTTTTTTTTTTTTTTGAGACAGAGCCTCAAGCTGTCCCCCTGGGTAGAGTGCCGTGGCATCACAGCTCACAGCAACCTCCAACTCCTGGGCTCAAGGGGCTCAAGCGAGTCTCCTGCCTCCGCCTCCCAAGTAGCTGGGACTATAGGTGCCCGCAACAACGCCCAGTTATTTTTTGGTTGAGGCCGTCGTTGTTTGGCGGGCCCAGGCTGGATTTGAACCCGCCACCTTAGGTGTATGTGGCTGGTGTCTTAGCCACTTGAGTCACAGGCGCCGAGCCAGAATTTATGTATTTCATCAGTGACTCACAACTTAGGAAACAGCTCTCCTAGAACCAGAATCTAGTAAGGTGGGAGAGTGTGTGACAGACCCCATGGCCTGTAGTCAGTGGCCTGTTAGGAACTGGGTGACATAATAGTAGGTGGGGTGGGGAACAGTGAGGCAGTGAGTGCAAATTCATTTGTATTCATGTATTTACAGCCACTCCCCACCACTCACATCACCACCTGGCTCCGCCTCCTGTCAGATAAGCTGTGGGTTAGGATCTCCTAGGAGCTAAGCTAGGTAGTGTGCCCCTTGTGACACTAATGTTACCGGACAAAGAGGGTCTGGCTGCCTGTCACTGTCCAGCCAATATGCAGTGACAAGGTTTAAGTCCAAACAAGTTTCATATTAGAAGGCCAGCGATTCCAGAGAACAGTGAGAGTGCCTCTCCATTCTGTTCTGCCTCAGTTATAATTCTAATAATTCTTATAACGAAATACAAGGAAACTTTATCTGGTGGGAAGTAATATCAAAGTAGTCTTCGTTCTGATAATGCAAAATGTTGAAACAACAGAAAGGTGGTTTTCACTTTAAAAAATATCTAAGAGACTCCTCCAAGGAAACATCATGTCACCAAAGCAACTTTTACCGGTATCACAACGCCTGTTGTCTGTGTGTGCCTACGTCCTCAGAGTCTCCTGAGATAAACCCCTCATGATCACAGTGAAAGCTTCACCAGACAGTCACAGGGCAGGGTGTGGGGAAGACTGTGGTCTCAGCAGGCCGGCGGGGTTCCCGGCTGGGTTCACTGCACAGCTCCAGCGGGGCCTCTCGGACCCCATCTTGCAGGCTGCCTTTCTGGCCTGATGATCTGAGCTGGACGTATAACGCACTTGAATCGTCCTGAAACCATCCTCCCCTCACACCCACACCCCCGTCTGTGGGATTGTCTTCCATAAAACCAGTCCCCAGGATCCAAAAGGCTGGGGACCGCTGCTATAGATGGAGCAGAGTTTTCCGCTGAAGCAGAAGGGTTTTCTACCTGAGATGCAGTAATTTGCCCGAGACCGTTCCCCTCCTGAGTGATAGGGGCAACACTGGGGCAAATTCCTTGGACGCAGGACTTTGAATGGAAAGGGAGGTCCTAAGGGGGTCACTGGAGGCGGCGAGGCACCTCCACCCAGACTGGGGTGTTGACCGTAGGGGACAGACCCTGAGGAAGCAGACTCTGAGGTTGGCATTTCTGCACAGAAGTTGATGGGGGCGTATTTTTAGGAATAATACGTGTGACAGAGAAAAAGAAGCCATTGGGCAGAGGCAGAGATTGAGCTGGGATGCAGTTACTCTGAAGGCTTTAGTCAGAATCCACGGGGAGATGGAGCTGTGGCCTGCTGAGGAGACCTGAGCTAAAATAAGGTCCCAGGGAGGCAGCTCCCGGGCTGGCAAATGATTGCCTCCCTCCAGAAGCAGGGTCCAGACGGCGCACCACAACATTCCCGTGAGCTCCTGCACTGTCCCTGCCTATGGGTCTGTATCCCCAGCTCCCCTTCGGAGAGTTCCCCTGCCGGCACCTGTCTGGGTCACTCACTTGCTGTGGGACCCAGTCGCCTTCACCCTCATGTGAGAGCTCAGAGCCTCTTGGTCACCATGTCCCTCTCAAGTGGTGGCTGCTTTACCTGACTGACCATCTTCCATTTAAACCGCAAAAGGGAGTGCCAAGCAGCGCCCGGTGGAACCCCCGGATGCCAGGTGTATGCCCTCCTGCCCCATGCGTGACAGGACCGCTGCCGTCTCCTGATGGTCCGGGGTCAGCTGCCCTGCTGTGGTGGTCACCCCTTCTCTTGCCTGCTGGTCTCAGTACAGACAGCCAAAAGTGACCGAGTGACAGTAGTAGCTCACAGTCGAATGGGACTCTTTCCTCACCTCCTCACAGCATTTTTCCCCCTTCCCAGCCCAGGATCTTTAGACCCGCAGAGCCTAAAGTTGCAGGAGTAAGAAGCATAGACTCCCCCAGGGGAGTTGGTGAAGATGTGACCACATAACCACCATCATTGGCTTGGGGTGTAGGATGGGGCCCAGCCTCACATTATTCCAAGCTGCTGCCTCCTGCCCACCTAAAAGGCCACCCAGTTGCTCTATCAGGCCAGTGGCTTCCACAGGGTGTGATGGGATCAGTGGTCCCCGTGGCCACATGCCACTCCTCTGTCCCCTTTGCCGTAGAGTCCCTGGGTCTGACCAGTGTTGGTGGATCTGTCACCTGTAAACCCTCAATGACACTGCTGCCTACCACTGGGAAAATGCAAACCCACACCTGGAACATGTGTCAATTCTAGACAAGATAAACAACGGCCCCCATCTAGAGCAGGAGGGCTCCAAGGTAAACAAGCTGCTGTCAAGTGGGTGGTTCTGTCCTTGAGGCACAGGTATCATGGGGCTCAGCAGTCTCTGTCACACTCAGGTTAAACATCAGGCAGCACCAGTGGCAAAACCCCTCTTGGTAAGTGGAATCCCACCGCATGGCTTCCTAGCTACACTGTGGCCTGTGCCTTTCATGCACCCATTTTGCCAGCACAGGAGTAAATGGGTCTTAATCTTGTATCACAGAAAAAATGTTCTCGTATTGATGAACTCTCCCATACAACTTTATGTTCTGTTCTTCCAGATCCAGATCCGTGCACGTTCTCTCCTCTTCTGCCAGCACACACAGGCTGCGTTTACAGCTTCTTTGATGCATGGTCTGTGTCCCCAGTGAGGAAGGGGCTGGTGTCATCTGGCCACATGGTTAGGACTGCTCGGCCCCTGAGTGCCTCTTCCACAGCGGATGCTCTCCAGTGAGCTCGAGCAGGCACTAAAAGGTCTTTACACTCTGTGCCCACTCCCAGAGAGGTACCCACGTGCTCTCTCCTTACTGCCATTCCTTCTTCTCTCCTAGGCTCCTGACCCCATGTCCAGCCAGGCACGCCATTTGCAATTCCCACATGCCCATGTCTTGTTCTGGCCTCAGGCCCATTCTCTTTCCATATACGGTGGGTGGCCTCATACCCTATGTTTACCTTGCAATGATTTCCCCTCACCATGGCCTTAGGCAGTCCCCTGTGTGGGGCTGTGTAGAGCCACAGCCTATTTCAGGCTTGCGTCTATACCCTGAACCCCAACCCACTCATGAACCAAACTTGGATTTTTCCTCCTCCATCAGTTGGTTATCACCCTGCCCTCTACAGGCCACAGGTGTGAACTGAGAAGACAGATGTGTGGCAGTAGCGCATGACCTGGGAGAGTCTGGGTCACACGGTCTGCTTCTGCCCTTTGTCCCTGCTCAGGCCCAACACCCTGGGCCCCATGTCCATCTTAGTATAGATTGCTGCTATGCCCACTCAGACCTGTGGCTTAATGACTGACAAGTTGCATGGTCAAATTCTCTCTACCAAGGTGGGTGGCAAACCAGGAGCTGTATCTAAATGGCATCTTCCTCTCTGTTGCAAATGCCATGGCCTTACTCTAGAACCCTGCGGGTCTACATTGTGGTCGTTCTAAGTTACGTTTGCCATAGACTCTGTACAGCACTTTTTCCCAGCCACAGATCATTTGAATACCATATGGCTGTGTAGACTGAGTGGCGAGGCCGCTCGCACCACATCCTGGACTGGCTGCAGAGCCGTTTCCTGCTCTGGGCCACACTCAGACCTGGTAGCTTTCCATATGACTTGGCAAATGGGTCAGACAGAGCAAGGTTCCCAAGAATGGACTCTGTTGACCTCAGAACCCAAGTTGATTATGGGACATGAGCAATGGAAAAAACGAGTCTTTTATTTTGAGGGGCCATCCCAGCAGGCTCTTGAATCTTTATAGGGTTTATCTCCCACCAGGATTTCCACCTCTTGCTCATTTGGTCTCATAGAAATAATGTCATCAGTAGAATGTTCCGTGGAGTGTCCAGAAGGTCCAGCTTTCTTCAGAGTACATTTTGACAGAGGATAGAAAATTAACATAACCCCAGAGCGAGGTTTTAAATGCACAGGGTCATCCACATCATATCAATGCAAAGCACTTTTGGTGCTCATTTTCCGCAGGTGTGGATAAGAGTAGGTTTGCCAGAGCAGCCATCGACTACATATATGCAGCCTTAATTTGCTTTAGCAAACATACTGCATCATGGCTTTTTAAAATCAGTTGGAATATGGGGATCACCACCCACCTTGTGTCTCTTTTAATTCCCACATATATGGGATTGTTTGTGATTTATTATCTTGACTGAAAGTAAGAAGGGGGAAGTGTCATAGGCTTCCACCTGGCCTTCCCCAGTGTGGCTGACCACACAGCCCAGGATGAGGGAGATGGCCACCGGACAGGTCTGTGGCCCAGGGGGCTCCTGTGAAACCTGCAGCAGGACTGTCCACACCCTGCATTTCACAGGGGTCAGGGCGATGCTTTGGGTGTCTGCTATCAGTTAATTCAGGCTTTGTGTCTGTTTCCAACCAGTCCTCAAAATTTCTAGTTGTTCCCCAGATCCCATGGGCAGAGGCAGTCATACCCCTTGCTGTGGTATTACAGGCTCCTTCCTCCTAGGAGCCTGGTTTTATTTCCTTCAGTCGCCAAGTACCACGTGTGCAAACTGGTCCGGGTCCAGGTGCTTCCCTCAGTCCCCTCCACGCAGACTGAGTAATACCTCTGTTGGCCGCTCATCTCTCTATGGTGACTTTTGGAATGCCATGTCCTACTCACCATTTTCCGCATGCTTTCTGGGTCAGGCTCCCCTTCCTGCCACTGTGACCTTGTTCTTTATGACAGCAACTATACTCACCTTGCGTCTGATGCCTTGTGCCTCCTGACCTCTATTAATTTGAAGCCGTGTCATCCAGTGGCTATGAGGATACCGGGTCTGTCACAGCATCTGCTAGGTGTGGCCGTGGGCTGCAGAGGACAGCCACCACTGAGCTTCCTAGAGTTGGTGCCCTTCTCACCAGGACATGCTTTTCAACACTGGGCTAAATGAGGGGTTCTTCCCAGCCCCCCCGCCCATGGAACATAGTGCACCCAGCTGCCAAGTAGGCCCGTGCTGGTAGGCTGGTGGGTTTTCTGACCTTATATAAATGGCCAGTGCAGCATCCCCACTTGTCTGGACCTTGGATCCCTTTCTCCATCACTTACCATGGCAGTTCTGGCATTTTAACTTCCTGTAGTATGGGCTATCGCTTTCTTCAAGTTTGAGGAATCAACATAGCAGCATGATCTTTTAGGGGCTTTGAGTCATAGAAGTGTTCTTATATTGATAAATGCTCTCTTATCCAACTTTATATTCTATTTTTCTTGGATCAATTCCCTCCAGATACAGTCCCATCCAATATTTTCTCTGCTTCTGCCAGGACACACTGGCTAGGTCTTATAGCTTCTTCAGTACACAGCTTCTTTCCTTCTTAGGGGACCCAGCACTTTTCTGGCCAGGATATACTGTGGCTTGACTATAGTTACTGGCCAGGCAGCCAGGAAGGGAGACAGGGGCAGATTATGAAGGAAGTGAACAGTCTGAGTTGTCTTCAAGCAGAGGGGAGTGTTTGGGGGATCTGAGGTTTCAAGGTCCTTAAGTGCATCAAGCTGAACTGTGGTGAGGTTATATCAAAGGCGTCCACCAATCTCACGGATGCTGTTGAGCTGCAATGGTCCCCATCTCAAGTGTCACTCCTTCCCAGCTGGGGCCCTGACCTTGGCATAACGGGCTGCCTCAGGTGAGAGTCCCAACTCTTTTCTGAGCCCCAGCTGCTTCTGTCCTGTGACTGAAGGAGATGAGCTCTCTTTACGTGCTACCAGGGACCCCTTGGACTTTGGCACTTTGCCTTAAGTAGGACAGTAATTGCCCTCAGCCTTTGCTGTCTTTTTCCAGCACACTGATAGCTCTCAAGGTCTGAGCGGTGAAGGATGCACACGTGGGCAGAGGCAGAAGTTGACCTGTGATGCAGTCACAACAAAGGGCTCAGCAAATCCCTTGGGAAGCTCTGGGTCTCCAGTGGTCCTTCAGAGTTGTCTTGATTTGAGGTACAGGGGCCAGGGCCACCTTGCCAGAATTCTCAGATGCGCGCTGCCCCCAGAAGGAGACTTAACCTTGAGCGAGTCAGCTTCCTTTGGATGAAGGTCAATGCCTAGGGAGGGACTTAACTTTGTGCAGTCAAGGGGAATGAGCATCTCATTGTAAAGGGAAATAGCCTCCATTGCATTGACACTGGCAGTAAAGAGGAGGTCTGCAGATAAGAGAATGGTTTCTGGAAGAAGAATCGACAGGATGTGCTGACCAGATGGCATCTGAATGAAGAGAGGTTTCTTTTGTTCAAGAAAAATTTAATTCCATCTCTATGCTCAGTCCTGTGACAGATGCACATTACAGACGTGAAAGGTCCCTGATCTCAAGGAGCTCACAATTGGAAACCACTCGCCAACAGAATAGGCAGTACGGAGATCTCAATCTGCTGAAATGGGAATGGGGGTGTGTGTGGCTAAAAAGATAGATGGTCCTCTGATCCAATGGAACTTTTTATTAGCTTTGTGTGTCTCTTGACATTTTGATAATTTAAATTTTGCTATAGCATGATTTTGTAAGTTCAGTGAAGACCTTTTATTCTATATGTATATCCTTGGCTGTGTCCAGTGGATTTTGGATATAAGGTATTCTCCTTTTCATTGTTATCTAGATAGCTTTTAATCTCCATTTGATTCCTTCTTATGTGCTTCTTAATTTCCAATACTAAATGTCACTTTATTATCTCCTCCATAATTTATTTTCAGTATTATTGGGTTTGGGTCAGGGAGAGTAGTTCACATAAATTCTACTTTACAACATCTGTTAGGGTAGCGCCTGTGGCTCAAAGAGTAGGGCGATGGCCCATATGCCCAGGGTGGTGGGTTCAAGCCTGGCCCTGGCCAAAAAAAAATCTCTTAAAGGCTGGGGTGCCTGTAGCTCAGAAGCTAGGATGCCAGCCACATACACTGGAGTTGGCAGGTTTGAATTCAGCCCCAGCCTGCCAAACAATAACAACTACAACCAAAAAAAAAAAAAAATAGCTGGGCATTGTGGCACGTCCCTATAGTCCCAGCTACTTGGGAGGCTGAGGCAAGAGAATTGCTTAAGCCCAAGAGTTTGAGGTTGCTGTGAGCTGTGACTCCACAGCACTCTACCCAGGGTGATAGCTTGAGACTCTGTCTGAAAAAAAAATCTGTTAAAAAATATTTTGTTAGACGTTTTAGAAATGAAGTATGGAGTAAAATTTTGTGAATGCAAATATTCAGTCAACAAAAATATTCATTGAACTCAACTCCAAGCCAGGTCTTTTTCCAAGCCAGAATGAAGAGTACAGACATCCCTTGTTTTGTGCAGTTGACATTTTGGGAAAATTACAATGTTCCATTGAGAAGTAAACATATGATTGAGTTTACTGATTGTTTTATTCAATGCCCCATGTTCATACTTATTTTTTGTCTGTGAGAGCTAGTCAGCTCTAAAAAGTTTTTCATAATTATTCTTGTTCATTGGGCTCTGTTTTATTCATAATACTTTTGTTTTATATTTTGGATGGTTCGAGTGTTTTGATGATTATAGGTTACAAATATTAGAGCCTCTTCATAAATTGTACTTTTGATAATTATATGACATTATTATTTAGTCTCCTTTCTGATATTAATCTTGAGGCTGCTGCTTTTGCTTTCACTTGTCCACATTGGCCTGACACAGAGTGATTTTTAACCTTGTTTTATTTTAGTTAGTTGAATGTAATTGGGTTTTGTTTTATATCCTTCATTTTTATCAGTTATTTAATATGGTAATCTCTTTTTTCATGTAATAATGCAGCTGCTTGTTTAGTATTACCACTGTATGGTTGATTTCATTGCTTTCATGGATTTATTTATTCATTTATTCAACACACACCCGTTAAGTGCCTACCTAAGTACCCAAAGTACAGGAAATTTAGCAATGAACAAAACAGGTGAGATATCCAACTTACAATACGTATATTGGGGGCATAAAGATAGTAAATGCAATAAATCAGTGAAATATGAAGTATATTAGAAGGTGATAAAGTTTATACAGAAATATCAAATAGGGTATGGACAATGTTAGGTTAAAATTTTAAAAGGGTGGACAGAGTGGGTCGCATTAAGAAAAATGACACCTAAATCCTGGGACCGAAAGGAGAAAGCCTCTTCCTCGAGAACTCTGGAGACAGTATTGGCACAGTACTGGTCTTAGTGCCCGCCCTTCCTGTACCTGCCTGCCCCGTACCAATAATCACACACCATCTCACCGGCTCGCACTGCTCATGAGTGGACATCTGAGAGAAAGTGCGTCCAACCTCATGCATGACAACAGAGTGCTCAGGAGTGGCCTTTCCTTCTGTTCTTGAGGGAAGTGATAAGAGACCCCAGTCAGGAAAGCTCCTCAAATCTCTGCAAAGTGCCAGGACCCTGGGGGCGGGGGGCGGGGGGGCAGGGGGGCCTCTCTAGTGTGCCTCCGCAAACGGCCGCGAGGTGGCAGCAGGCGCCCAGCCCATCCAGGGAGGCGGAGCCCGGGATGCGTCCGGGTGGGGGGTGCGGGTGCAACTCCCAGACCCCAGGTTCAGAAGAGAGCTGGGGGATGGAAAGGGAGTGAATGGCAGGCTCTTGGAAGCTGTCTGAATCAGTAATCTACGCACCGGCCGTTCCCCGGCCACTCGCCCTTTCTGATTCACATGTATTGCTCGGGCTCTTTCTCCTCGGAACAGCAGCCCTACAGTCAGAAGCCGAAAAATCACCACCGTCCCTTCACAGATCCCGGGTCTTATAGAACCAGTGTTGTGCAAAGTGCTTTATTTTCATCGTTTCACTGAGTCTCACCTAAGACTTCGTGCAGACTGTGAGGATGGCTCTGGATGTGGTTTGGCCCGGCCTGTTCTTCTCGGGAGGAAGCCGGGCGCGCAGCCTAGCAGGGGACAGCGCGGCGCCCCAGCTGCGTCAGGGAAGCTGGGGGTCTGGAGTTCCAATAGCTCAACACGATCATTTCCACCCGGGCAGTTTCGTGAGGGAACCACAGTGGGATGAGGGCCGTGTGCGCATATCAGCCGCACCCTAGTCAGGACCACCGCTGGACACCAGGTGGGATGCGGTGGTGGTTAAACAGGTGAGGGACCCCGAGGGACTTGACGGGGACCCCTGAGGTAGCAGGAAGGGTGATGGGGGTGGCAGCTCCTGGCCCAGAGCTGGGGGAGCCAAGAGAAGGGTTGGAGGGGCCCTGGGCTCTGCCCGGAGCTCTGTGCACCTCTGAGGGGGCACCACACAGCTGACACTGGGAGGGTGGAGAAAACAGCTGGAAGCTGGAATTCGCTGCCAGGAGCTTCCCTCTGCCCTCCCTCTCCCTTCTCCTCCTCCCTTCCAGTTTTCTTCTAGCCCTTCTTGGCAGAACCCAGGAAGGAGCCAGCTGTCACAGGAGCCAGGCACTTGTAGAAACTGGGCCCGACATCACAGATCCCGGGGTGGAGGGCTTGGGAGCTGAGAGATGACCTCTGCTGTGAGTCCCCTCAAGGCAGGCCAGTGTCAGAGGACTGAGCCGGCGTCCATCTCTGATGGGTCACGTTGGGAGAGAGGAGAGAGACTCCCAATTTGAGCAGGGGGGGAGGGCTGCAGAATCCTCTAACAGTGGGAGCTGGCCAGACCCTCTGTGTAGGGCAGGAAAATGGACTTCGGAAGGCGGGAGGCTGGAACCCGGACCACGGAACTCCTGGGCACTGGAGCAGCAATGCTGGTGACCTTCAGCCTTCCCAGGACCACACAAGTAGGGAGGAGCCGCCCTGGTGATAGCCTGGGCAAAGGAGGCTTCCTCTGGCTTTGCAGAAGACCCCAGAGTCTTTGCTCCCTTTTGGAGGGGTGTGCATGGGAGGACACACCAATGATGACAGATGGGCCAGGGCTTACGGCCCAAATTAGTTTGATTTAAAGGAAATAAATATAAAATTTCTAACAGATGACCACAAACGGCCAGCTGCCTGCCCATCCCCAGGGCCTCCCTCTGGCTCCTGGCATCACCCTCGCCCTCACATCCTTCTTACTGAGTGTGGTCTTGCCGGGTGCTCAGTGAGAGGCTCCTGTGGGACTCCAGGGACATCCATGATGAATTCCTTTCACATAAATGAAAAACAAATCACAGCTGCTATTTGTCAACAGCTTCCTCTGTGTAAGGAGATTCTCAGCCTTGGCACTGTGCATTGTGGGACGTTCAGTGCCACCTCTGCCCTCTACCTGCTAATGCCAGTAGCACCACCCCTCAAGTGGTTACCCCAATTCTTGTCTCTAAACATTGCCAAATGTTCCCTTCTGGTTCTGGAGTGGAGGGAGCTCACCAGTAGAAAACCAGTAAATTAACTCATTTAACTCTTCACCACCTTGTGGTAGGTACTATTATTACCCCTCCTTATCTATTTGCTTATTTTAATTTTTAAAAATTGTGATGAAAGACTGGGCGTGGTGGCTCACACCTGTAATCCCAGCACTCTGGGATGCTGAGGTGGATGTATTGTCTGAGCTCACAGGTTCAAGACTAGCCTGAGTCAGAGCAAGACCTTGTCTCTAAAAATAGCTGGGTGGGCTCAGCCCATAGCTCAGTGGTTAGTGTGCCCACCACATGCACCAGGGCTGGTGGGTTCAAACCTGGCCCGGACCTGCTAAACAACAGTGACAACAACAACAACAAAATAGGCAGGCCTTGTGGTGGGCACCTTGTAGTCCCAGCTACTTGAGAGGCTGAGGCAAGAGAATCACTTAAGCCCAAGAGTTTGAGGTTACTATGAACTATGATGTCCTAGCACTCTACTGAGAGTGACATAGTGAGACTTTATCTCAAAAAAAAAATTTAAAAGTAAATAAAAAATAAAATAGCTGAGTGTTGTGGTGGGCACCTATACTTCCAGCTACTTGATAGGCTGAGGCAAGAGAATTGCTTAAGCCCAGGAGTTTGAGGTTGCTGTGAGCTATGATGCCACAGCACTCTACTGAGGGCGACGAAGTGAGAGTCTGTCTCAAAATAAGAAACAAATTGTGTTGAAATATACATACAATTTGCCATGTTAATGCTTTGTAAGTTACAGTTCCGTGACATCAAGTACATTCATTGTTTTGCAACCTTCAACACCAGCTATCTCAGAACTCTTCCTCTTGCACAACCGAAACTTTGTACCCGTTGCACAATAAGTCCCTATTTCTCCCTTTCCCCAGCCCCTGGCAACCACCATCCGCCTTCTGTCTCTATGAATTTGCCTAGTCTAGATGCCTCATGTTAGCGGAGTCAGACACGTTTGTCTTTTCACTTAGCGTGACGTCAGGGTTCATCCATGTTTCTGCCTGTGTCGGAATTTTCTTCCTCTTTGAGGATGGCCAGCATTCCCTTGTGTGGCTCCACTGAGTTGTGTTTATCTAAACAGCCATTGATGGGTTGCTTCCACCTTTTAGCACTTATGAATAATGCTTCTATTTTACTATCTTTTGACAGAAGAGGAAACCGAGGCATAAGAGGTGAAGTAACTTGCTATGGGTCCCATTGCTAGCCAGTAGCACTGCTGGATTGCAGCCGGGCAGTCGGCTTCAGAGGTCCTGCTGTTGAGCTTTGTATGGCAGTAAGCACAGCCAGCCCCCGTCCCAGGACCTGGACTCAGTGGGACCCATTACTGCTCTGCTGGGGAAACTCAGGTGGAAAACTTGGAGAGATGGGGTTGAGGTGGGGATTAGGGAATGGTTGCTTTTTCATTTCCCCTTCAAACTTTGGGTCTTATTTTAACCCTGGAAAGCTTGGCTCCAACCATGAAGTAGAGAGACTTCTCCGGTGATGGGTCCACAGGAAACTCCCCACCATCTGTTCCATCACTTACGTTAACCACACCATTCCTACCCAACTGCCTGATTAGGGACGGGGTTTGGGGTTCCTGGACTTCCACACACAAAAATAGCTACTGTGTGCTCCTCTAAGGCCTTCTGTTTGAAAATCCCTAAACAGACGCATTAACAAATTCTTTCTTGGAAGTTCAGCACCTGTCACGGGCCATGGACAAGATCTGTGTAGTTGCCGTGGGGTGGAAGGGAGAAACCAGTCATCCCACCGTTTTACCCTGTGCTTAACAAAAGTGTCTACAAAGTTCAGAGGGGAAACGTGTGGTACGAGGCTTTGCGTCAAGGTTCCCCACACTTCCTGATGAGTCAGCTCCTTGTCTGGGCAGCGCTTGTGTATCAGATCTTCCTGAGAAATCCCTGACTTTTCAGATCTGCAGGTTTCCAAATAGCAGGTTTCTAAAATGTAGCAGAGCCCACAGTTTCTCTGCTTCCTTTGATGTCAATGCTGTTTGTTTTGAGCAAAGACAAGAAAAGGCCCCTATGACATCTCGCAATCATGGATGACAGGAAACTTACCAGTCTGTCTCCACGGGCCCCTCACCTTTTCCCCACAGCCAGGGGGAGCAGCCTGGCTTGGGTTGCTTCTTGCCTTCTTTGCTGAGGTTTGGAAGATGTTGCAATCAACACAGGGAGAGAAGGCTCTTATCTCCTTCTTCCTCCACTCGGTATCAGTACAGTAGTCACAGCAATAAAGCAAACTCAGTGGGTTTTTTCTGTTTGTACTTGTCTAGTTGCAAGAGGGGAAGGGTGAAAACTGAAGCATGCCGTGTCCTCTGTCTTAGTCTGTTTGTGAGACTGGGTAATTTATAAATAGTAGCAATGTATTTCTCACAGTTCTGGAGGCTGGGAAGTCCAAGGTCAAGGTGATGGCAAATATGACGTCTGGTGAGGGCCTGCTGTCTCCTTCCAAGATGGTGCCTTGAACACTGCATTCTTCAGTGGGATCAGAACGCTGACCTTCGCCTGGCAGAAAGGAGAGAGAAAATCTACCTCCATAAGCCCTTTGTATAGTGGCCTTACTCTACAGAGCCCTCATGACTGAAACACTGCCCATTAAGCCCCACTATGAAGTGCTGTTGCATCAGGGATTAAGTTTCCAACACCTGAGTTTTGGAGGGAACAAAAACATTCAAACCGCAGAACCCTCTCCCCAGTTTTTACAGAAACCCTGGCATCTGAGAGATCGGGTAGCCTAGTTATAGAATGCAGTGATGGAGGGTTCCGCACCATCTGCATCCTGTAAGAACAGAGACCTACCAACCCACCCAGGAAATTATGAACGTGAAAGGCCCCTTATTGTTGCTTTCTTATCTCCTGGCTCCAAGAAGCCCTTCCACTTCAGCCCAGGACACGGAGCCATCCAGGGCTTCTTGTGGTATGATACACAGTAAATACTTGCTCTTTGCCCTGGCTCCTGATACAGATTGCCTCAAAACTCCTGGAATTTACTGTCTTAGATGTTAAGGAGATGACTCTGGATGGGGCTGGTCACCAGGAGAGTCAGCTGTGTGATTAGAGGGTTAGAACTTTATGACCCATTTCTCTATCCCTGACCTCCAGGAAGGGACAATGGATCAGGTATTGAGTCCCATCACCAAATGGATTCAATGGATTTAATCCATTGTACCTGCAAATGAAATCTCCACAAACCCCCCTAAATGACAGGGGTTCAGCGAGCTTCTAGGGTGATAAATATTTTGGTGTGAGGGTAGGGAATGGGAGCCCCCACCCCCAGGCATCTCTTCCCTGTGGCTGTTCCTGAGTTGCATCCTTTGTAATAAGCCAGTAAATATAAATAACTTGTTTTCCTGAGTTTTGTGAGTTGTTCTAGTGATTTGGGGGTTATGGGAACTTTCGTATTTATAGTCAGCCAGTCAGAAGTAGGGATGGTCTCTTAGACTTGGGGTTGGCATCTGAAGCTGGGATAGTCTTGTAGGACTGAGCCTTTAATTTGTGGGGCCTGCACTAAGTCCAGGAGTTACTGTCAGAATTAAAATTATTGTTGGTGGCTTGGTTCCTGTAGCTCACTGGTTAGGGTACCAGTCATATACACTGGGTCTGGCGCATTTGAACCTGGCCGGAGCCAGCTAACCAACAATGACACAACAACAACAAAAAAATCCAAGTGTTGTGGCGGTGCCTATAGTCCCAGCTACTTAGGAGGCTGAGGCAAGAGAATCACTTAAGGCTCGGTGCCTGTGGCTCAAGCAGCTAAGGTGCCAGCCACATACACCTAAGGTGGCAGGTTCGAATCCCCAGCCCAGGCCCGCCAAACAACAATGATGGCTGCAACCAAAAAAAAAAAAAAATGGCCGGGCATTGTGGCGGGCGCCTGTAGTCCCAGCTACTTGGGAGGCTGAGACAGGAGACTCACTTGAACCCAGGAGTTGGAGGTTGCTGTGAGCTGTGATGCCATGGCACTCTACCCAGGGGAACAACTTGAGGCTCTGTCTCAAAAAAAAAAAAAAAGCAAATCACTTAAGCCCAAGAGTTTGAGGTTGCTGTGAGCTATGACAGCACGGCACTCAACTGAGGGCAACACAATGAGACTGTGTTTCAAAAAAAGAAAAAAAATTATTGTTGGGCACCTGTTGCTATCAGAAAATTTGGTTATGGGTGTGGGAAACACTCCACTCCCTTGGTATCAGAAGTGTCAAAAACAGACACTACGCCCATTTTTTTCACTGAAGTGATAAACCATAGTCTATTTCTACATTTCCCCCTCCTGCTGGGAAGCTTGGGCGATTCACTCTGTGGTGGGGCTGTCTTACATCTATCATCTCTGATGACTTCCCACAGATGCCAGTAGGAACAGCCTAAAAGTCCCTGGTTGCCTCCAAAGTTTGGTGACTCCTTTGTAGCAAAACTAGAACTTTAAAAAAAGAAAGAAAGAAAAGAAAAATCTTGTTGAGCCTGGGGTCTGAGCCTCTGTGGCCCTGGGCATTGTCCTCTGACAATATCCTCTGGGCATTGTCCTCTGAGCAAGGAGAGGGTCAGACTAGACGCATTCAAGGCTGCCGTGCTGCATTACCTGCCTAAAAGGATATGGAGCCCATTAAACATAGTAACTCAGGCTGTGACCTGGGTTTGTTCTGTCAAGGCCTGAATCCCTGCCTGTCCAAATGATTACCCTGAGTCGCCAATTCCATTTCACAGAACATGGCCATCAGGGGCCTGACTGGGAATCTGTGGTGGGGACAGACACTGCCGACAACCTGGAAGAGGATCTACCGAGGCTCTGGAAGTAACCAGAGTGTTAGTGTTAGTGTTCAGGGGTCAAAGTGAGAGCACCTTCCCCTTCCCCACTGCAGCTGTCCTGGGAGTCCCAGCCCAGAGAGCCAAGTGGTTCCCTTCTCTGTAGGGTGATCAGCTATCTTGTAGCCTTTTTTTTTCTGCAGTTTTTGGCCAGGGCCAGGTTTGAACCCACTACCTCTGGTATATGGGGCTGGCGCCCTACTCTTTTGAGCCACAGGCGCCACCCTGTTGTAGCCTTTTTGTGTCTTATACTGTGCTCAGCATCATCTCTGACCGCTACCCTCTAGATGCCAGTAGCAACAAACTGAAAGTCTCCCAGGTGTGCCAAAGAGGGCACATGACACACACGTGGCCATGCAGCCTGGGACCCTGCAGCTGGTCCCTGAATCTCTGGGGTGGGATGGAGAGTAGCCACCAGGCTGAGTCCTTGATCCCTCTATGACCAACAGCCTTCATGGCCCAGCTGCGGAGACCACATTCCCCAGTCTGCAGTCACCCCCCTCCTAGAGCTCTGTCCTTCACATGGAACACCTGCGGGCAGGTATAGCATGGTCAGTTCCATTCTCTAGAAAATCATAACACTAAAAATAAAAGGAATTAAAATCAATCGAAAAGGTATCTTATACTACAAGTAACCATAGTAATAATGACGCTAATACTCAAGAACTTATTAAGTGCTCTGAACTTGGCTCAATGAATTATTTAATTCGCGAGGTAATAGGAAATAGGTGTGATTTTTATCACCTTTCTACAGACCAGGAAACTGGTGTTATAGAATTCTTCATAGACCAGTAAACTGATGTTATAGAAGTCTTTCAACTAATAAGTGCTAATGATTTCATCCTGGAAACACTGGCCAGGGAAGACCAGAAAGTCTACCTGAGGATCTTCCAAGATGTTCCCAAGCCTCAGGAGGTACAATTTGGGATATCTTGACAGTGTGACCTCATTTATAAAGCTTGTCTGAGTCTTGGGAGAGGAGATGATCTAAGTTCAAGGTCAGATCACTTACTGGATATTGGTGGACGGGATGGTCTAGCTAACAACCAGAGTTTTCAACTAGAATGATTTGGATTCATCGTCAATCTTCACGTCATCCATTCCCATCCTCCATCCATCTGTCCATCCATTCATTTAATCAGTGAATAAAAACTTACTGATGACCCAGTATGTGTCATGTATTCTGCTAAAGTCCAAGGATCCAAAAAAGAGTCACATCCCATCCTGTTTTCAAGACACTCCTGGTCCAGCACTATCGGTTATAGGTAGAGGCCAAAGTCCCCTAAGAAAGTCCCTTCTGGCCCCCAGCTCCTTCCACGAGTCCACCTGGAAATCTAGGTTCAAATGAGGCAAAACATTTACACCTTCATAATTTCTTGTCAGATGCAAATTCCCTGGGCTTTTCTCTGTCTGTATTGACTTGGCTTTAGTTCTGGGCATGCCAAAGACAGCACACAGCCCACACATGGCCATGAGGCTGCGGGCCCCTGCAGCTGGTGCTAAGGTTCAGGGACCCTCAAGAATGCTTTCTCCTGGGCCTTTTGTCTCTTATCTTGTCAACTTTGACATGTAAAACCCAAACACAGCAGATGGGGCTGGGAGAAGCCAGCTTAGGGTCCGTTTTGCACATATCGCCCCTGAGGCTTAGCCGCCCAGCTCCCCTGCCGTCCCCTCCATGTAGACCTCGTCAGGGTCCACATGGAGTGGTTGCTCCTTGGCATTGGTCAGATGTACCTGTGATCCACAAGTTAGTGTATGTGTGTGTGTTGGGGGGGGGGTCCTGCCAAGTCTTCCAAATGGCAAATTCACCCCAGCTTTAGAAAGGTCTCTTGGCTCCCCGGATGCTATGGGGTCAGCCCTTCTCTCCCATCTTTGGAGCCAGCACCCAAAGAATCCAGATGCTATTGAAAAATTCTTCTCTCTAGTTCCATTCAACCAGAAAGGTCCCAGCTTCTTCCCTTGAGAGGGGAGAAACATCCTACTGCCCCCCTTGCCACACCTTTGAACTATACCCTGTTCCTGTATGGACCCCCCCACTTCCCCCTGGACAGGACCCTGGTGCAGGTCACACCATAGCCCCTCAGGCCTGCGCAGGCACACCCTCCCACCATCGTTGCGCCTCCTGGGAGGCTGAGTCCCTTCCCTTCAGCAGCACGAACGTTGCTCTCCTTCCTGTGGGTTTGGCCCTTCCCTACCCAGTCTTGGTTCCTCTCTGGAAAGGCCTCCCCTGTTGGGGTAGAGCAGGGCCCACAACTATCAGACACTTGTCCTCGAGGGTCATCAGGGCCCAGTGAAGACTAAAGGCAGAGCGGGAACTGGGAAGGTGAGAGGGGTGGGGGCGGCAGGGTGGGGAAGGACAAAGTGGTGGGGAGGGCAGGAGGAGACAGCTGTCCCGGAGGGAGGCCTGGAGGGAACAGCCAGGACAGTCTCCCAGGGGAGGAGCCCTGGGTTGTGGTTGTGACAGAAGGGCCAGAACAGCACCCGGCCCAGTGTAAGTACCAGGCTCCAGTGTTAGCTGGGATTGGCGTTTGTTTTGTTTTGAGACAAAGTCTCACTCTGTCACCCAGACTAAAGTGCCCTGGCTTCAGCCTAGTTCTCAGCAGCCTCAAACTCCTGGGCTCTTGTGATTCTCCTGCCTCAGCTTCCTGAGTAGCTGAGACTGTAGGTGCCCGTCACAAGGCCCAGATAATTTTCTTTTTAATAGAGACATGGTCTTACTCTTGATTAGGCTGGTCTTGAACTCCTGACCTCCAGCAATCTGCCTATCCCTGCCACCCCAAGTGCAGGGTTTACAGGCATGAACCTTTGTTCTTAGGTTGTGCCCAAAGATGACAAGACTGAGCAGTAAATATTTTCTTTTTCTTTTTCTTTTTTTTGAGACAGAGTCTCACTATGTTGCCCTCGGTAGAGTGCCATGGTGTTATAGCGCACAGCAACCTCAAACTCCTGGGCTTAAGCAATTCTCTTGCCTCAGCCTCCCAAGTAGCTGAGACTACAGGTGCCTGCCACATCTGGCTATTTTTATTGCAATTGTCATTGTCATTCAGCTGGCCCGAGCTGGGTTCGAACCTGCCAGCCTCGCCGTTTGTGGCTGGTGCTGTAACCACTGTGCTATGGGCGCTGAGCCGAGCAATAAGGTGAAGAGGAGAGAGAAGGGAGAGGAGGGGTGATATGAGAGGCAGGAGGGTATTTGGGGGACCTCACCTAATGTGCATGATACAATGGCACATTTTAAAACTATTAAGAAATGAATATAATTGTGATGGGTGTGTTACCTAGTTCAAAGTAAGCATTAAAAAAAACTAACTACTTTCTGGATGAGTTAGGGAGGGTTGTGAGCTGCAAGGGTGTATGGAAGGCAGTCCTAATAATTAAAAAAAACATACAATTTATGGAGTTTTTAGTATATGCAAAGCATACATTTACATTTATTTCTGCTGACACACACACATACTCAGGTCAAAGATAAAAAGCAAATAAGAATTCTCGGTATAAAGATGAGGAACTTGCAGCTCAGAGGCCTGTTGTGGTCAGGAGGCCCTTCTCTTTGCCTAGAACGTGGGGTATCGATGATGATGCTATAACCTTTACTGGGAGTGTTAACTTTCTCCACTGCTGTTAGACACGATGAAGCTAAAGGGAAAAAATGTTTTTGAAGATGCTTATGAGACCATCAGCCTCAGTGGCCTTCTACTCAATGAGAAAGGCAGAAAAAGGCCTCAGAGCTATCTCTATCATAAGCAGGGGTCCAGGAGTCCAGCTATCCAAGGTCAGAGGTGACCATTTTAATTTGTGGGTTGTCAGGATCTGCTTCTGACACCACTTGTCAGGGCCCAGCTTAGGTAGGTTCTGGACGTGGACCGCTAAGCTACCTTGCTCAGGAACAGTTTCTCTTAGGTGCCTGAGGGCTATCTACTTTAGCTGGAGAGAGAGAAAGAGAGTCTTAGAGTAAAGCAGTCTTCTTAGACCAGATAGATCTTAGTCTTTAGCAGAGCTTGGTAATCTTCAGCAGAGAGAAGCCAGCCTGGTGTTCTGCAGGCAGGAGGGGAGACAGAGTCAGAGTAAGCGTGTCCGTGATAGAATGCACACGCTTACAGACTGCCTTCTCCTCCAGCCTAATATAAGGCTGAGCTCATGCCACTCAACACCAGAGGTGTAGAGACTGCCAATTCAGCAACGCTCTCATCTCGTGAGGTCTCTTATGCTTGTTAGAACTAAATCTCTCTCCATACCCTTTTCACCAAGGTGTTCCATTACAGGTATTTCCTATAACTCACTCCTCCTAGCCGTAGCTATATGGGCTGCTAACAGTGGGTGTTCCACTAGGCCCAGGTGGACCTGGCCATGGGGACAGATCTGCCCATCTGGGCCCCCTCATGCTCCTCTTCAGTACATACAGGTGGAAACTGTGGCGAGGCAGGGAAAAGAGCTCTGGTTCTAGAGTGAGTCAGACCTAGATTCAAAGCTGCTGTCACTTATCTCCCGCGGCACCTATAGAGGTGTACCAGGTGGGCGTAAGATAACAAACATATGCAAAGACTCCGACTTCCCATCATAATTAAATTAATGCAAATTTAAAAATTATTAACCATTTTTCAACTCAGGAGCAAACATTTTAAGCTTGATAATGCACAGTGTTGGCAAGGGTGCGGCAGAACAGGCGCCTCCGTGCGCTGTTGGTGGGAGTATAAATTAGCGTAACAGCTGTGGAAGGCAATTTGGCATTAAAAATCACATTTTTTAATGCATATACTTTTGATATAGCAGTTCCACTGCTCTGAATTTATCCTATGAATATATTAATTTTAATTAGGATATTGGCTTGATTGCTGTAATTGAGGCACAAGATTAACAGTGGCTTAGATACAATAGAGATGTATTTGGCTGGAACAAAGCAGTCAGCTTAATCAATCTAGGGCTGGGTTGGCGTGTGTATGTGCGATTCCATGGTGTTGGGACCTGGTTTGTTGCTCTACTGTCTACTCTGCTGCCCTCATCTGTGTAGGAAAAGAGAGTTCCCCACCATATCATCACTCCAGCCCGTGCCACAGGGAAGGGTATGGGGACACGCTCCTTCTGGGTAAGGGCACAATCTCAGAGTTGCACAAATCACTTCTGCCGCGCCACTTTGTCTTGTGGCTTTACCTACCTGCAGGGATGCTGGGAAATGTAGTCTCTATTCCAGGCAGTCATGTGCCTACAGGTCAAGCATCCCAAAGCCAAAATGCTCCAAAATCCAAAATCTTTTTGAGAACTCAAAGGAAATGTTCATGGGAGCATTTTGGATGTTCAGATTTGAGATGTTCAGCTGGTATGCAAACATTCCAAATTATGAAAAAATCCAAAATACCAACTGCTCTGGTCCCATGCATTTTGGATAAGGGATACTCAACCTGTACTGAAATTCAGAGGCCGTAGGACTCAAGTGAGCAGAAGAGGCTGGTTAGCAGAGACCTCTGCACAGTCTCCAGAACATCGTGCACAGATGGTGACACAGGTGTGAATCTTGGTGTAGGCATAAGGACATTTGCTGCAGCCTTTGTCATAGCTGAAAACCCGAGTGGCAATCTGAATAACACCTACCAGTAGAGCACTTGGTAAGGAATGAGCCACTGGCTCAGTGGAATGCTATGCGGCAGCTGCAAATGAACGTGGAGGATGGCGATTGTGATGAGGAAGGGAGAAAATGGAGCGGCACTACTATTAAATTAGAAGAATAAAAAAAGATGCCAATGAGGTGCCAGACGATGAGTGGAAGCCTAACTGCAGAGCGCAATGAAGGGGCAGTGAGGAGACTCGTACCTGCCGTTGCTCGTCCTTCTCACCAAAATTCCTACCACGGGCATGCACTACTCTTCAAAAGATAAAACAAATGTCTTTAAAAAGGAGTCAGATTCATGAATACTGACATGGAAAGATTTCAAAAACACATTAAGCAAAAGGCAAGTTCAAAAAATAGGCAGAGTAAGAACCCATTTAGTGTTCAAAAAAAAAAGATATGTAAACTTGGAATAGTACCTAGTGCCTAGGAAGCGCTCGTGCGTGTGTGTGTGTGCTGTTATTGATGTTATTTTGCAAACATAACCCTCTGTGAACAGGTCTGAAAGCCTGGCCCAAACTGCCAGCCATGGGAGAAAGGCCACCGAGGAGGAGGGACAGATTTTCCAGGAGTAAGAAGAGAGTGGGACATGTCCGAGGCAATTCACTTTGTGTCCTATACACCTTTATGTTTGAATTTATAGAAGCATACATTGATTTCTTGGTTAAAAGATTCAGTGCCAAACCCAGTAGTGTGTGTCAAATGCACAACGCCTAACACACGTCTGATACTCGGGGCCAGTCCAGCTTTGTAGTTTTCCTCTTCTGCAGCCTTTGGAACCAGCGTCACTTGGAGGCTTATAGAACCTGCATCCTGGGAGCTTCGGGAAGCCCATGTTCTTCAGGCAATCTGCAGCCTCCCAGGGGTCCTCTGGGTGTGTTCCTGTGATCACCTTAGCATTGACCTGAAGGACTCACCTGCCCCGTCACCTCTGGCTAGCTCACTTGCTCTGCTGTGGGAGGCTTTCTTTCCCAGCCAATGGCCCTGTGCTGTCCGAGCGGAGAACTGACCAGCCTTTGGTCAGTTGCGTGGAGATAGGTGTAACTTCAGAGAATTAGAATAAGGAGGAGAAAGACTGAAACTCCTCCTTATGGGGTCAAAGAGATGGGACCTGGGCAGTTTACTTAATCTCTTCAGGCCTCTGGTTCCTTGTGTGTAAAATTGGAATAATAATAATCTATTTCCCAAGGTTGCAAAGGATTATGGAGACTATATATGCAACTGTTATGTGTGTCTCTGCCATGGAATATACATAAGGACACGTTTCATCTATTATTCAGAATAAATGGCTTGAGCACCTAAGTTACCGTCGTGACATTAGCTTCCCTCTCCTAGGGACCCTTCCCTGACAAATCCACAGCCCTGGGGGTAGAATCAGCTTAAGGCATCGGGTCCCAATTGCAATTTCCTTGTGGAAAAAAACTTGGAGAACCTCACCAGTCTGCCATGGAGCAGGAATCAGGGCTGTTGCGTCACTTAGGGTCACAACCAGAATTCTGAGCTATCTTAGCACCAATTTCCTCACCTGCCTATGGACCAGTGAGGAGTTAGGTGTGCACCTCACTGAAGCTGGGCCTCTGGCTGGTGGTTACAAGCCCCATCCACCCTGGCCCTGGTTCCCTCAGGGACAGTGAGGATAGGGGTGGGGTGCAGAGTGTGTGCAGCTCCACATCTCACTTACCCCCATCTGCTTGACCTTGGCTGGGGACCCTGGTCACAGGGGCTAAGGCTTCAGTGTGTTCTGTAAATACTCAGTTCTTAGGACTCTTTAATCTCTCTCTCATCCCTCTCCCACCCCCATCCTTTTCTGCCACAGCCACTAAATTGGGTATAAAAAAGTTTCTAACCTCAGCCACATCCAGAAATTCCCTACCATCTCCGCTCCCTGAGCATGGCCAATGACCGGCCCACGCCCGACACACCACCCACCCAAATGAGGGCACCTTGTTCTCATGGTTCCCCACATAAATAAGGGCTAACACTCAACAAATGGTTACTGTGGTGGTTTGAGTCCATGATTATCTTCTGTGTCCTGAGACCCCCCCAAGTCACAGTCCCTGGTCCAGTCATTAGAATTCTTCTCCATCCTGCCAAGGGAGGGCAGGAGGCTCTGCAAGAAATGTTATTGATGGGTGGCACCTGTGGCTCAGAGGAGTAATGCACCAGCCCCATATGCCAGAGGTGGCGAGTTCAAACCCAGTCCTGCCCAAAATAAATAAATAAAAATTAAAAAAGAAAAAAGAAATTTTACTGATGATTATAGACATTGTTGCAGTAAACATGGGCCACCATAGAATCCACTTGCCATGTCCCTTCATCCCCAGGATGCCAACACAGTAATTAAGGTGGTTTGGAACTTCCACCACACAACGAGGTGGAGCGAGAACCAGTTTAGTGGGTTGTAGGAAACGGCTGGGAAATGATCCACACATTCACCAGATTAGGGATAGGAAAGAAGAAAAACGAATGAGGCAAAGACTGTATTTTTTGGCAGGCACAGTGCCATTCAGTCCCATAACCGAGCCCCAGTTCCCCCATGGACTGGCTAAGCATGGGGAAGTGTGGTACGGGGGTGGCCTAGCTCTGCCCGCTGAAAGAGGCTGGGGTACAAAAGAATGGGGCTTCTAAAGGCCATTAGCACCGCTGTTGCATGAACCCTCCCCTCCCCACGTGAATGATGGGCCCAGTCCCTCACCCCTCCCTGCATCCAAACCCTTGCCATGACCTAAGTATAGGCACAGGGCACTTCCCTCAACCTTGACTTTGCTTTGGCCCATGATGTGGATGGTGAGTGGTGCTGAGCCTTAGAGGCCTCGTGTGCTTCCCCTTGCACAGCTGCACCCCCTGCAGCCTGGACCATCAGCCAGCTAGACTCTGGTGCAGCACAGCAGCCCCACCTGGCCCACAGAGCTGCAGCGAGGAGCAGAGCCACCTAGCAGAGCCTAGACCTGCAGAGATATCCAGGCAGCACAGAGAGTCATGGTAACGATGATTATGTCATACCACTGACAGCGGGATGATTTGTTATGTGGCAAACCGATTCATAACCTGACCCTCATGGTCTGCTCCATACACTGATCCAAATGACCACTGGAGGACCTTCATGTTCTCTGAAGTTTTCCTTTCTTTCCTCCCGGGGTGAGTAGTTCATTCCATGCTTGCCTGCAGCTCCAGAGCAGACTTTTCCAAATTTTCCCTGTGTTTACCAGTGGAGTGGCTGAGTTTACCAGTTTGGGGGGTAAGTGTCAGGCTTCATTCCGAATGTCATGCAGAGGGGGAGTGGGGTGGAGATGTCTGATCAGGCTGCAATGGAACTCAGGTCTTTGTTGTCGTTGCTGCCACATGGTGCCTGGATGAAAATTGGTCCTGTCCAGCCCAGTGTGACCAGTGCCCTGCCCAGCTAAAAGTCAACTTGGTCCAGATGCCTACACATGGGGACACCAAAGTTACTGTCTCTTTAATGCTACACTCACATATTTTGCTATTACTTCCTCACCATGACTGTCATGCAAGGTTCATAAGTCTGTGGCAGCTTCCAGCTTAAGCCACGCAACACGAGAGAAGTAGTGTTGCCTCACCTAAGGAACATACTGCATTAGTCTATACGAGTTCTTAATTTGGATTTGAATTGGTTTCCCCTTTCCCCTTGGAGTTTCTGATTTTATTTTATTTTATTTTTATTCTTTTTTCTTCTCTTCTTCTCTCCCCTCCCTTCCCCTCTCCCCTTCCCTCCTTTCCTCTCCTCTCCTCTCTTCTTCTCTTTCTTCGTTTATTTTTTTTTTCAAGACAGTCTCGCTTTGTTGCCCAGGCTGGAGTGCAGCAACCTTAAACTCCCAAGCTCAAGTGATCCTCTTACCTCAGCCTTCTCAGTAGCTGAGACTATAGGTACCCTCCACTACTCCTAGCTAGTTTTTCTATTTTTAGTAGAGACAAGGTCTCAGTCTTGCTCAGGCTGGGCTTGAACTCCTGAACATAAAGGATCCTCCTGCCTTGGCCTCCCAGAGTGCTAGGATTATAGGGATGAACTATTGTGCTCCAGCCCTTCTGGTTCCTTTTCTTGACAGTGAACTTGATAATGACTCTCTTAGACTATTAGAAAGTTCTAATTGAATGATATCAATTCACATTTTTTGGTCTCCTCATACTTAGAACCCCCAATTTTTAACTTAAAGCATGACTTTCTTACAAATATAGGATATACACAGGTTGAAAACTTCAACTCATTTATCAATGAAGGAAACAATAAAATGGTAAGGCTCGTTCAAAGAGCATTTGAAGACACAACAGACAAAGGAAACTATAGGTCAATATCCCTGATAAACATAGACACAAAACCCTCAATAAAATAGTAGTAAACAGAGTTCAAAAACATGTTTAAAAAGATTATTTACCAAAATGAAGTGATAGTCAATCCAAGGATGAAAGGATGGTTCAAAATATGCAAATCAGTGAACATGATATATTATATCAACAGATTCAAGGTCAAAAACCATATAATCATTTCAAGAGATGTTAGAAAAGCATTTGGTAAAATTCAGTAGCCCTTCTTCTTCTTCTTCTTCTTTTTTTAAGAGACAGAGTCTCACTTTGTCACCCTTGGTAGAGTGCCGTGGTGTCACAGCTCACAGCAACCTTCAGCTCTTGGGCATAGGCAATTCTCTTGCCTCAGCCTCCAGAGTAGCTGGGACTATGTGCCTGCCACAACACCTGGCTATTTTTTTGTTGCAGTTTGGCCAGGGCCAGGGCCAGGTTTGAACCTGCCACCCTCGGTATATGGGGCCAGTGCCCTACTCAATGAGCCACAGGCGCCGCCCATAGTAGCCCTTCTATACCCCCAACTAATTTGGTATAGAAGAAACACAGCTCAACACAAAGAAGGCCACATTTGGCAAACCCATAGTTAACATCATACTGAACAGGGAAAAACTGAAAGCCTTTCCACGAGGATCTGGAACAAGACAAGGATGCTGTCTTTTACCACTTTTATTCAACATGAACTACTGTGCCCCAGCCCTTCTGGCTCATTTTAGGAACTTCCAAGTCCTAAACAGGGCAATTAGAGAAGACAAAGAAATAAAGAATATTCAGATTGGAAAGGAAGAAGTCAAATCACACTTGTCTGCAGAAGATATGATCTCATATTTAGAAAAACCTATAAATTTCAAAAAACTCTTAGAATGGATTAATGAATTTAATCATTTAGGAAATAACATCCTGCAGCTGACATACAAAACATCAATAGCATTTCTATAAGCTTACAGCAATCAATATGAAAAAGAAATCAAGAAAGCAATCCCATTTATAATAGCTATCAAAAAATACAATATGTAGAAATAAATTTAAATAAAGAAGTGAGCGCTCTCTACAAGGAAAACTATAAAACGTTGATCAGAGATATTGAGGAAGACACAAAAAGATATTCTATGCTCATGGGTTAGGAATAATATTTCAAAAATTTCAGTACTATTGAAAGGAATCAATAGGTTCAATGCAATCACTATCAAAATACCAATGACATTCTTCACAGAAGTAGAAAAAACTGTCTTAAAATTTGTATGAAACCACAAAAGATCCCAAATAGCTAAAGCAATTGTGAGCAAAAAAGAACAAAGCTGCAGGCATCACACTACCTGACTTCAAGTTATACTACAAAGCTGTGGTCACCAAAACAGCATGGCACTGACATAAAAATAGACACACAAACCAATAGAACAGAATACAGATTCCAAAAATAAATCCACACACTCACAGCCAACTCGCTTTCAACAAAGTCTCCAAGAACACACACTGGGGAGAGGATAATCATTTTAATAAACAGTGCTGGAAAACCTGGATATCCATATGCAGAGGAAAGAATAAAACTAGACCCCATCTTTCACTGTTCACAAAACTCAAAAAGGATTAAAGGCTTAAATGTAAGACCTAAAACTGGCTCGGCGCCTATAGCTCAACCAGCTAAGGTGCCAGGCACGTACACCTAAGCTGGCGCGTTCAAATCCCCAGCCCGGACCCGCCAAACAACAATGACGGCTGCAACCAAAAAAGTAGCCGGGCGTTGTGGCGGGCGCCTGTGGTCCCAGCTACTTGGGAGGCGGAGGCAAGAGACTCGCTTGAGCCCCAGGAGTTGGAGGTTGCTGTGAGCTGTAATGCCACGGCACTCTACCCAGGGGGACAGCTTGAGGCTCTGTCTCAAAAAAAAAAAAAAAAAGACCTAAAACTATGAAACTACTAGAAGAAAACATTGGAGAAATGCTACAGGACTTTGGTTTTGGAAAAGATTTTTGGGTAAGACCTCAAAAGCACAAGCACCAAACCCAAAAATAGACAATGGGATTATATCAAACTCAAAAGCTTCTGCACAGCAAAGGAAACAAGTAACAGATGAGACAAACTCCTGAATGGGAGAATAAGAATATTTGAAAACTGGGTGGGGCAAGGTGGCTCGTGCCTGTAATCCTAGCACCCTAGGAGGCTGAGGCACATAGATCCCTTGAGCTCAGGAGTTTGACACCAGCCTGAGTAAGAACAAGACTGCTTCTCTAAAAATAGCCAGGTGGGCATTGTGGTCGGTGCCTGTAGTCCTAGCTACTCCAGAGGCTGAGGCAAGAGAATCACTTGAGCCCAAGAGTCTGAGGTTGCTGTGAGCTGTGACACCACAGCACTCTAGCCAGGGTGACAAATTAAAACTCTGTCTCAAAAAAGAAAAAATAAAGAAAGAAAATATTTGCAAACCATTTAACTAGTTATCTACCAAGATAAATAACTAGAACACACAAGGAACTTAACTCAATAGCAAAAATGGAATAACTAGATGAAGGATGGGCAAAATACATTTCTTAAAAGAAGACACACAAATGACCAATAAATTCATGAAAAACAGTGGTCAAATGCTCAGTATCACTAATAATCAGGGAAATGCAAATCAAAGCCACAATAAGATATCTCACCCCACCTAAAATGGCTGTTACCAAAAAGAAAATAAGAAGTGTGGGTGAGAATGTGGGGAAAGAAATGCTTGCATACTGTTAGTGGGAATGTAAAGTTGAACAGTCATTAAGGAAAAAATATGAAGGTACCACAGAAAACTACTATGGAGCTGCCATATTATTCAGCAATCCCAGTGTTAGGTATATAAACAAAAAAAAAGAAAAGCAGGGCTGGGAGTCGTAGCTCACGCCTGGAATCCTGGCACTCTGGGAGGCCAAGGTGAGAGGATCACTTGAGCGCAGGGAGTTCAGGACCAGTCTGAGCAAGAGTGAGACCCCATCTCTACTAAAAATAGGAAAAAGAGTCCATCGTGGTGGGCACCTGTCGTCCCAACTACTCAGGAGACTGAGGCAGGAGGATGGCTTGAGCCCAGAAGTTTGAGCTTGCTGTGAGCCAGGCTGATGCCATGGCACTCAGCCTGGGGCAAGAGTGAGAGTCTGTATGACAAAAAAAAAGGGGTGGGGAGAAGGAAATCAGTGTACTGGAGAAAGATGTCTGCATTCCCACGTTTATTGCGGTACTACTAACACTAGCCAAGGTATGGAATCAAACTAAGTGCTCACCAACCAGTGCATGGATAAAGAAAATGTGCCACATATGCACAATAGTATATTATTCAGCCATAGAGAACAATGAAATCTTGTCGTTTGCAGCAACATAGACGGAAACGGAAGTCACTGTGTTAAGGAAATAAGCCAGGCACAGAAAGACAAATGGGGCAAGTTCACAAACATTTGTGGGAGCCCCCAAAGTGGCTGTCTCTGAGGTAGAGCACAGAACAGTGACCACCAGTGGCTGAGAAAAGAAGTTGGCTAATGGGTACTAAAAACACAGTTATATCCAAGGAATAAGTTCTAGTATTTGACTGTATGGTAGAAAAAATAGTTTACAGTATATTTCAAAATACCTTGTAGGGAAGAATGATAATGTTTCCAATATGAAAAAAGGCAAATGTTTGAGGTACATATTCCAATTATCCTGACTGATCATTACACATATACATGTATAATAATATTACTATGTACCCCCCAAATATGTACAACTAGGACATATCAATAAAAAGTATAATAAAAATAATTGGAAAGATCTCTCCAGAATGGAGGCTGATATAGGAAATCAATGTAAATGAAAATAATAGCTTGAATTAAGACGAAAATATTGTTAAGACTAGTTTCTTTCTTTCTTTCTTGTTTTGTTTTTTTTTGTTGTTGTTGTTGTTTGGTTTTTTTTGAGACAGAGTCTCACTTTATCTCCCTGGGTAGAATACCATGGCGTCATAGCTCACAGCAACTTCAAACTCTTGGGTTCAAACGATCCTCTTGCCTCAGCTTCCCAAGTAGGTGGGATTATAGGCACCCACCATAACGCCTGCTCATTTTAGAGACAGGGTCTAGCTCTGGCTCAGGCTAGTCTCAAACTCCTGAGCTCAGGCAATCCACCTGCGTCAGCCTCCCAGAGTGCTAGGATTACAGGCGTGAGCCACTGCGCCAGGGAAGACTAGTTTCAACTACCTAAGTTGGGAAAAAACTCAAAAAAGCACAAACAGAAGAAGTATTTGAGGCATCAAGATTTACATAGTTCTAATTAAAGAAGGAATATTGGGTATGTACATAGGTTAAATTAAAAAAACTGATTAATGCCCTGCAGGAAAATTAATCCTAACCTTGGAGATTATCTTTCCACTGGTTAGGAATCATTTCCATCTGCAACACTCTACAGGTAACTTCACAGAGCATGTACATAGGTTAAATTAAAAAAACTGATTAATGTCCTGCAGGAAAATTAATCCTAACCTTGGAGATTATCTTTCCACTGGTTAGGAATCATTTCCATCTGCAACACTCTACAGGTAACTTCACAGAGCCCAAGCCCTGACTTAATACTAAAAAGCAGAATCAATCAGCAGCATGTCCTCCAAGAAGATTAATTGTTGGCAAGCCTGTTAGACAATGCATCAGTGCGACATTGATAGGACATCAAGTATCTTCTTGGCCTTATTTCCAGACAGTGGATGGTTTTTCTTAGTATTTGTTGGGTAACCATTACAGCTGTAGCAGCTTGTCAAGGACATGGCCTCACAGCTGCGGGATACTGAACAGATCCTTCATGTCAGGCAGGGTGGGGACAAGTTGCTGAAGGTGGAGGTAGAATGCCAGTGGAGAAAGGCCCAACTTTCTGGGTCTGTCAGCAGGCTCTACCCAGAGGCCCGTTCTGGGCGAATTGGATTGTCTGCCTGCCCAGCCTGCTGCTTTCTAGGTAACACCAAAGACGGGGCCCAGGGGTATATGTCCCTTCACTGAACTCCTGGACTGCTCTGTACTTTCTACACAGCTTCTCTGATGTCTGAATTCTATTTCATTTTATTTCTTTGAGACAGAGACACTCTGTTGTCCAGGCTAGAGTACCATGGCCTCAGCCTAGCTCAAACTCCTGGGTTCAAATGATCCTCCTGCCTTAGCCTCCTGAGTAGCTGGGACTACAGGTGCCCTCCACAATGCCAGGATAATTTTTCTATTTTTAGTAGGGATGGGGTCTCACTCTTGCTTGGCTGGTGTTGAACTCCTGAGTTCAAGTGATCCTCCTGCTTCAGCCTCCCAGAGTGCTAGGATTACAGGTATCAGCCACCGTGCCCAGCCAACTCCTGGATATTTTAGAACACACAACTGCACTGTTATTTTGATAATATTTGCTTTTTTGTCACTTCCCTGATCCCTATCTATGTGTCTAGCTTAGCACATAGTAAATGCTTAGCAGACAAAGTGCGCTGTCTCTGTGCCTCATCAGAGGCTCAAACAGACCCTGTCGCCATTCCCCCACAGACTGTGCCTCTCTGCCCGTTTCCACCCGCCTCAGTCCTGCCCAACCTTTGAGACGCAGCTCTAATGCCACCTCAGCCAAGGTAGTTCTTTCTCCCTACTCCTCCGCCTCCCCATTCCCAAGCAGTATTTCTCTTATTTGGGCCTCCTTTTCATGCCACTGTGGCCCACAGGTCATTTGCACTTCAGGTGGTGGCCTCCCAAGGACAAGAACCTGGTCTTTCTAGTCTCCACGTTCATGGCACCTAGCAAGGCTGAGCACGTGTTCTCTGGCTCAGAGAAGGGCCGCCTGAGCCCCTGGGTGGCTGTTTCTGCCTTTGGCAGAAAATGCTGTTTTGTTTGCTGTTGGCAGCAGTCCAGGGCCCATCTACCACCTGTAGGAGTCAGGCCTCAAAGGTACTGAGCAGTGGACATATGGCACTTGTCCTCTCCTGACTAAGAGAGTCCTTGGTGAACAGCTGATCTCAGCTGGAGCTTGTCCCTTCCTGCTTCATCAACTGCTGCTCACTTCTCTGCTGGGGACAGGGAGTGCGGCAGCTGCTGCCTTTGCTATGATCCCAGCCTGCAGCCCCCACAGGATGTGGAGTCTGGACTTGGTGTGGAGATGGAGAGACCCTCAGCATGCACCCAGAGTTCAGTGGCCCCTGTGGGCTTCTGCTGGGAAAAGGCCCGCCCCTTCCCATGTAGGTGAATACCCCAAGGAGAAGCAGCAGAGGCTTCATGGTTTGGGCAGAGAGGCTCTAGATCAGCGGTTGTGGGTTGCGACCCACAGGAACTGTATTAAAGGGCCACAGCATTAGGAAGCTTGAGCACCACTGCTGTAGATGAGAGGTACTCCGCATGGGTGCTTGGACCAGCAGTAAGGGCACCCCCACAGTGGGCTTATTAGACATGCTGAATCAGGGCACCGTCCCAACCTCCTGAATCAGGACCTGCATTTTAGGGCACTCCTTTGAGTCATGCAAAACGCACATGACAGTGTAACGAGCCCTGCTGTAGTGCACACCTGTGCTCATCTGTGGGTGTCCAGCCCTGTGGGGCAGCCTGATGTCTGAACTTGCCACACCTGCTAATTAAACACATCAATAATTCAACCTGGAATGCTCTAAGGACGTATAGGGGAGGGTCAGGTGCTATTTGGATTATTTATGGCAAGACACTAGAAATGCACAAAGGCTGTCTTATTTTTCACACACACAAAAGTGACAAGTGCAGAATAGGGATCTATACATCATGTTATTAATAGCTGAGCCGTAGCCCACTAACCTCCTTGCGGAATGGGGGTAGAAGCTGCGCGGGAGTCCTCAGCCACAGTGCCATATCCTACTTCTGCATCTCAGACCCAATTTGCATGGACAAATGAAGCTGAAGACAGAGCTGCAGGCCAGGGCCCACCCAGGCTGGCCCTCAGTCCCCACACCCCCCAGCCACATGGAGTAGTGTGAGAGCCAGAGGTGGGACTGTGGGACTTGAATGCCTGACCATCCGAGAGCAATGCCCCCTCCCTCTGTGCCCCTGGGAAGGTGGAAGGGAAAGGCCTCTCCCCACCCCCTACCCGCCCAGCTGCAACAGGGAGGGTGTGGAGGAAACAGCAACCTTGCTTCATTGACTTTTAATGGCAGCAGAGGCTGTGCCAGCAGGGAGCCAGTCCTCAGTGGACATCTTGTCCTTATCTGCTCAGGGTCCATAAAAACATTTGAGATACTATTGTTTTGTCGAATTGCTTTATTGAGGTATAATGTACCTACTATAAAACTCCCCTGTTTTAAATGCACAGCTCAGTGATAGTCAGTACAATGTATCGGCAGAGTTGGCTGCATTCCCCTAACCCCAGAAAGGAACTTGGTGCCCATCTGCGGCCACTCCCTGTTCCCTCCCTGCAAACCCCCTGCGGCTGTGGTAGACTTTCTGTCTCTCCAGGCTTGCCTTTACTGAGTGTCCAGAAACTGTTGAGTTTAAGAACTTTCTTTATCTGGATTTCCTAATTCCCCTCATCTGCTGACGTTTTGTCTCGTCAGGGAAGAGAATAGTTTAGGAATGCTTGCAGGTACCACAGTGCTCGACCCATGGTAGTCACACGCCAAGTATCTGAGAGGAAAGCGGTATTACCATTTGAAGGATATTTGCATTTTGTCAAGGCAGGAGAAGCCATCTACAGGAGTGAGCCCTTTAACGTGGAGTTGTAGACCCTGTGGCCCTCACAAACCCATACTTTGCGTCCCCACCACGGCAGGTGCGACTAGGGTGCTCCTTGAACATCAGGGTGCAATGTCTTTTAGAACAAGGTGCTCCTGTCCACGCGGTCTTCAGAAATAAACATACTTCCTCACCCCAGTCCCTGGCTCTAGGCAGCTGAGCATAGTGAGCTCCCTGCCTGTCCCACTTGCCCTGCCCTTCGTGCTTGGTGTCACCTGACTCTCTTACTCTACGGCTCCCCTCTCTCTTGTGTTTGCATCTGTGTTCCTGCCCATTGCCTCAGCTTCTCGGGCTTTCTGCTATGGAAATTTATTGTTCAGCTTGCCTGGCAGGTTCTCTAGGCCTTTTTCGAGAACCACACACCTCCTTCCTTTGGGGAGTCCTCCCTGGCCTGAGACAGTTATTAAGCAACTGCCCTGATGCTCCAAAGTCACCTCTGTCCCCCGCTCTGGGGTGCTGGGCCAAGAACTCCATACATGCACTTCTGCTGTTCAGGCTGCAAAGCTTCCCAACTGAGGTTCTGCAGAGAGGGGCACTGGAGAGATGCGGACAGGCAAGAGGCAGGTGTAGGAACTTACTCTTTCTGATGGTTTTCTGCTACTTGCATTTTTTTTAAGCGTTATTGAGGTACAATTTACATACCATAAATTCTCCTGTTTTAAGTATACCGTCCAACAATTGGTGGCATATTGACAGAGCTGTGCAACCATGACCACAATCTTACAACATGTCCATCACCCCATAAAGTAGCCTTGTGCCCAAGCGCAGCCACTGTCCACCCCCACCCCCACCCCAGGTGGCCCAATCAGCAGCAATGCATTCTGATGGCAGCGGCTTTACTGTAACTCGCTCAGAGACACCAACCAGCTGGCACCTCTTCCTCAAAAGTCTGAGTCCCTCCTTTAAATTTCTAAGAGTTAAGTATTATGACCTCTTCCCTTTGGTCCCCCAGCCTAAGGTCAGTAGCTGTTTCAGACAGCTGCTAACTCTGCCATCCGTCATGTCATTCTCTTTTTGCCTTTTCAGTCACTCCAGTAACAATTTTAAACATAATTAGAAATTCTTTATATTAATTTCTCTTTGGTGTTCAAATAACTGCAGGGAACTCCTTTTCTTGACTGTCCTGATTCTAATGTGTGGTCTGAACAGGAAGGAAATGTCTCAAGCCTTATTGGCCTAGAGGGGAGTGTGTGAGTTGAAGTGGACCAATCAGATTCCTTCCCTGAGACTTTTTATTATTATTATTAAATCATAGCTGCATACATTAATGCAGTCATGGGGTACAGTGTGTTGGTTTTATATGCAATTTGAAATATTTTCATCAAACTGGTTAACATAGCCTTCATGGTAGATCTTGCCTTCTTCATCCCTGATTTTCCTGCCCTGCTGGCCTTTAAGCCCTGATTCATGCCTTTCCTCCTGCTCTGCCTTGTCTTAATAGCCAAGGCCTGTGGTCCTAAGGAAGCTCAGATTCCCTGTTGGGAGAGGGTATTTGCTTTTCCTATTTCCAGAGCTGAGGTCAGAGGTACTTTACTGTTCTCCTAAATTAGGATGCTAAATGAATCTTCTCATAGAAACATTACCGGGTGGTGCCTGTGGCTCAAAGGAGTAGGGTGCCGGCCCCATATGCCGAAGGTGGCGGGTTCAAAACCCAGCCCTGGCTAAAAACTGCAAAAAAAAGAGAAACATTACCATGCAGGTTCTGTGTTTTGTTTTACTTTTGTAACTAACTTTATGGACCTCTAGGCTTTTGTGGGCCTGCTTGGAAACCTAGAACATTGATCACTGTTACCTGGGAAGGCAAGTTCTGAGGTTCAAATAGATGATTTACAAAACAGCTTGTGCTACAGAAATTGTTGGGGTTGCCTGCTTTTTGTTAATTAGATTTGTTACATGAATAAGATGGCTTTTTTGGTAGATAAACTGATAGGCTTTTTTGATTGTTAATGAAGAATTTCTGAATTTAGGCATGTTTTTGAAAGAAAATTTAAATTGTCCATCTCAGCTTAATGTCTGCCATTAAGGCAGATCTTATAGTGTTGTTGAAAGAGCCATAGCATTAGGAAGGTTGAGAACCACTGCTTCCAAAGTGCTGAGATTATAGGTATGAGCCACCACATCCAGGCACCTGAAGATTTTAAAATAAAGTTTTGTTAGTCTGTTGAGGTTACTGATGTTTGTGGTGTTAAGACAATTATGTGAGGGTTTTGAAAGTGATGTAAGCACAGTGAACTACATTTTATTTATTTATTTATTTTGAGACAGTCTCACTATGTTGCCCTTGGTAGTGCAGTGGCATCGTATCTCACAGCAATCTCAAACTCTTGGGCTTAAGCAATTCTCTTGCCTCAGCCTCCCCAAGTAGCTGGGACTATAGGCACCCACCACAACGCCCAGCTATTTCTTTTGTTGCAGTTGTCATTGTTTTATCTGGCCTGGGCTGGGTTTGAATCCGACCTCAGTGTATGAGGTCGGTGCCCTACCCGACTGAGCTACTTTTGTTTGGAAAGTGAACTTGATGGGCAGTGCCTGTGGCTCAGTGGGTAGGGCGCCAGCCCCATATACTGAGGGTGGTGGGTTCTAACCTGGCCCCAGCCAAACTGCAACAAAAAATAGCCAGGCATTGTGGAGGGCGCCTGTAGTCCTAGCTACTTAGGAGGCTGAGGCAGGAGAATCGCCTAAGCCCAGGAGTTGGACGTTGCTGTGAGCTGTGACTATGCCACGGTACTCTACTGAGGGCGATAAAGTGAGACTCTGTCTCAAAAAAATAAAAGTGAACTTGAGTAAGCATAATTTTATTTTATGAATTTTAAGAAGTTTAAATTATTTAATTGCAAAGAACAGTGGTTAAACACATGATCTCTAGGGGTAAAATGCTGAGCTATTTGGATCTTCTGACGCTAGCTTTGTGTTCTTGGGCAAATTGCTTAATCTCTGACCTTTGTCCTCATTTTTGAAATGGGGATGATGTGTGGTATCTACCTCATGTGAGTATTAAATGAGGTAGAGGGTGTGTTGTATTTAAAACGTGCCTATGGCTTGGTGCCCGTAGCACAGTGATTATGGCTCCAGCCACATACACCAAGGATGGCAGGTTCAAACCTGGCGCAGGCCAGCTAAACAATAATGACATCTGTAGCAAAAAATAGCTGGGCATTGTGGCAGGTGCCTGTAGTCCCAGCTACTTGGGAGGCTGAGGCAAGAGAATTGCTTAGGCCCAAGAGTTGGAGGTTGCTGTGAGACTGCTACAGCAGTCTACCAAGGGTGACATAGTGAGACTCTGTCTCAAGAACAAAACACAAATAAAACATGCCTAACTGTCTTGGTGCCTGTAGCACAGTAGTTGCAATGCCAGCCTTATACACTGAAGGTGGTGGGTTCGAACCCAGCCTGGGCCAGCTAAACAACTGCAACAAAAAAATAATCAGGCTTTGTGGTGGGTGCCTGTAGTCCCAGCTACTTGGGAGGCTGAGGCAAGAGAATTGCTTAAGCCCAAGAGTTTGAGTTTGCTGTGCGCTGTGATGCCACAGCATTCTACCAAGGGCGACATAGTGAGACTCTGTCTTGAAAAAAAAAAACATACCTAGCAAGGATAAATTCTCAAAAAGAGTTGTTATTTTGTTTTGAGACAGAGTCTCACTTTGTCACCCTTAGTAGAATGCTGTGACATTCTACTGATCATGTGTTTAACCACTGTTCTTTTTTTTTTTGAGACAGAGCCTCAAGCTGTTGCCTTGGGTAGAGTGCTGTGGCATCACAGCTCACAGTAACCTCCAACTCCTGGGCTTAAGCGAGTCTCCTGCCTCAGCCTCCCAAGTAGCTGGGACTATAGGCGCCCACCACAACGCCTGGCTTTTTGGTTGCAGCCGTCATTGTTGTTTGGCAGGCCCAGGCTGGATTTGAACCTGCCAACTCAAGTGTATGTGGCTGGTGCCTTAGCTGTTTGAGCCACAGGCGCCAAGCCGGAGTCCTGTGGTTTTCATGCTTACAGCAACCTCAAACTCTTGGGCTCAAGCAACCCTGAGTCTCCTGAGTAGCTAGGACTGTAGGCACCCTCCACAATACCCAGCTATTTTTTAGAGACGGAATCTCACTCACTCTTGCTCAGGCTGGTCTTGAATTCCTGAGCTCAGGCAATTCACCCACTTTGGCCTCCCAAGGTGCTAGGATTACAGGTGTGAGCCACTGAACCCAGCCTACTTTAGCTATTTTCTGAGATGATACCTCTTTTTTTTTTTTGTAGAGAGAGAGTCTTATTCTGTTGCTCTTGGTAGAGTGCCGTGGCATCACACAGCTCACAGCAACTTCCAGGCAATTCTCTTTCCTCAGCCTCCCGAGCAGCCGGGACCACAGGTGCCCGCCACAATGCCTGGCTATTATTTTGTTGCAGTTTGGCCAGGGCTGGGTTGGAACCCACCACCCTCAGTATATGGGGCCAGCGCCCTACCCACTGAGCTACAGACACAGCCCCATGATACCTCTTCTGTTCTAGAGGTGGAGACATGCAAAATGTGTTTGTTTAATTGATAGTAATTTTTTAATGTAGGGCTTATTGAAGGAGCCAGGGAGAGCAGTCCATTAACTGCTGGATATGCATGCCCACAATTGGCCCTAGTTTAGGAAATCCATAGAATATTATGCTAATTTTTCCCCCAGTAACACCATTCCTATCAGGTATGAAGAGCTATACTGCTTTGTTGCATCAATGGAAAAAAAAATAACTGTAAAATAATTTAAGAAGGTTTATTCTGAACTGAATATGTGGGGCTATGGCCTGGAGAGCCATGCACAAGAAGCCTTGAAAAGGTACTTTCACTGTGGTTGGCTTCCAATTTGATTTTATACATTTCAGGGAGACAAAAATTACATGTAAAGTCATAAATCAAGACGTAGAAGGTGTACATTGGTTTGGCCAAAAAAGGGCAGGACGTCTTAAAGTAGGGCATTACAGGTTATAGGTGGGCTAAAGATTCTTTGATTTATAATAGGATAAAGAAATGAAGCTTTGTCTAAAGCAGTGGTTCTCAACCTTCCTAATGCCACAGCCCTTTAATATAGTTCCTGTGGGCTTGGCGCCTGTGGCTCAAGCGGCTAAGGTGCTAGCCACATATACCTGAGCTGGCAGGTTCGAATCCAGCCTGGGTCACCAAACAACAATGACGGCTGCAACCAAAAAAATAGCCGGGCGTTGTGGCGGGCGCCTGTACTTCTAGCTACTTGGGAGGAAGAGGCAGGAGACTCGCTTGAGCCCAGGAGTTGGAGGTTGCTGTGCCCTATGATGCCACAGAATTCTGCCCAGGGTGACAGCTTAAGGCTCTTTCTCAAAAAAAAAAAAAAAAAAAAACAGTTCCTGTGGATTGTGACCCATAGATTGAGAACCGCTGGTCTAAAGGTTTGGATTGTCTTAAGAAAGTCTGTTAAACAGAGAGAGGCCACTAAACATATCCAGATATATACCCAGACACAAATGATTTGTTCAGTAAATTGATGACCTGCAGGTGTGATTAAAGCTTTGCCTTGTATAGCTTTAGGCATGTTAATAAGTTCCAAAGGATATTTTTTTTTTTTTTTTTTTTTTTTTAAACAGAGCCTCAAGCTGTCCCTCTGGGTAGAGTGCCGTGGCATTACAGCTCACAGCAACCTCCTACTCCTGGGTTCAAGCGAGTCTCTTGCCTCCGCCTCCCAAGTAGCTGGGACCACAGGCACCCGCCACAATGCCCGGCTATTTTTTGGCTGCAGCCGGCTATTTGGTTGCAGCCGTCATTGTTGTTTGGCGGGTCCACGCTGGGGATTTGAACCCGCCACCTTAGGTGTACATGGCTGGCGCCTTAGCCCTTTGAGCTATAGGCACTGAGCCGAGTTCCAAAGGATATCTTTAAGAAGAAAGGGGAACATGAAGAGGAATGTCTGACCTTCCTTCTCATGGCCAGCAACTCAGTTTGGGGGTGTTTCTGGAATCTCCTTGGCCAAGATGGGGGTCCATTCAGTCAGCTGGAAGGGTGCTTAAGATTTTATTGTAGTTCACAGATGTATGAGCAAAACTGGATTGTATGTGTAACTGTGATGTTTTTAATTATGGCATCTGTAAGTCTAGAATCTACTTAGAGGGAGCCTCATTTTCTAAAAGGTCTCTTTATAAGGCCTTTTAAAAAATTTTTAATCAGCACCATTTTCCCACAGAAGAATGCTGCATGTGGTATTCAGATACCTAGGCCAGCCCAATAGATCTGAATTTGAATGCTAATAGTACTATAAAAACTAACTGGGCGGTGCCTGTGGCTCAGTGAGTAGGGCGCTGGCCCCATATACCAAGGGTGGCAGATTCAAACCCAGCCCAGGCCAAACTGCAGCACAAAAATAGCCGGGTGTTGTGGCAGTCACCTGTAGTCCCAAGCTACTTGGGAGGCTGAGGCAAGAGAATTGCCTAAGCCCAAGAGCTGGAGGTTGCTGTGAGCTGTGACGCCACCCTCTACTGAGGGTGACAAAGTGAGACTCTCTAAAAAAAAAAAAAAACTGCTATAGCCTGGTGTTGTGGCGGGCGCCTGTAGTCCCAGCTACTTGGGAGGCTGAGGCAAGAGAATCACTTTAGCCCAAGAGTTTGAGGTTGCTGTGAACTGTGATGTGACAGTACTCTACAGAGGGTGACATAATGAGACTATTGTCTCAAAAAAAAATCCTTCATTTTGATTGGTGGTCATAATTGATTTTTTTAAAGTCTTTTCAGGAATACTATATGTAATAGGTACCATTGTTATTTTAAATTATTACACATCCTAAGTTTGGTGAAAAATCATCATTTAGTATAAAAAGAAAGTTACCTGTTAGGCTGTACATCATGAACTTTACCTTACCTTTTGGCTTAGTACCTGTAGCTCAGGCGCCTAGGGTACCAGCCACATATACCAGAGCTGGCAGGTTCGAATCCAGCCTGGGCCAAAAAATAGCTGGATGTTGTGGTGGGTGCCTGTAGTCCCAGCTACTTGCGAGGCTGAGGCAAGAGAATCGCATGGGTCCAGGAGTTAGAGGTTGCTGTGATCTGTGATGCCACGGCACTCTACTCAGGGCAACAGCTTGAGACTCTGTCTCAAAAAAAAAAAAAAGTCTTACCTTTCTGCCACAGAAATAACTTTTTGGCTATTAGTCATGTATGGCAAAGAAATTAATTTTGAGTTGCTTGTATGAAAATGTTTCAGTTGAATATTGTGTGTATTGAGGGACACTGCCAGTAAACAACCTCTTTTGGTAGGTGGAAATCCCCTAGAAGTTACAGAAAATTGGGAGGGGGTGAACTTAATTAAATAACTTCTATTGTTTGTCCTTACTCAGAGCCTCTTATGATGTTGGACAAATCACTCAACTTCAAAGGACCTTGGTTTCTTCATTTGTAAAATTAAGAGGTTTGATTAGATGTATGAATCTGTTAGTTAATTTCCAAGATTTAAAAACCTTCTTGTTTACCAAAAATTCTAACATCAAGTTGCTTGCCTGAAATCTTTAAGAATCAGTACTCTTCACTAAATCTAGACCTGCCAATTTATTCTATTGGTGGGTTCAGATAGTTTTAAACCAGTGTTCCTATAAGTTTGAGAATAACTAGTTGATTTGACACCTCTTTGAATATTTATGATAATTAGCATGTTGCTTTTAAAATTTTTGTTGGCTATTTGATTTTTGTGCTTTGATCTGAGGCAGTGAACTTCAAACATTTTTGTTCTCATGTTTCCTGAACAATTTTGAAAAATATACTCCTTCATACTTAGAACAAAAACAAAAAACCTTTTCTTTTACTGAAGTTGTTCTACCTCGTTGTCCTTTGGAAGTATCTTGGCTATTTTTGGCCCTTTGAACATTTATTTGATTTTAGAGTCATCTTGTCACCTTCTACTTGCACCAAAAGAAACCTTATTTTGATTGGAATTGCATGGAATCTTTAGAGCAGTTTGGGGAGCATTGATACCTTTATTGTTTTCTAGTTCACAAACATATGCTATTCCTTTTATTTAGGTCCTCTTTAATTCCTTCAGTAAGATTTATGATTTTCTGAAGAAAAACTCAAAACTTTTGAGAGTTTTATTCCTAGGTATTTGATATTTTTTAATATTGTAAATGTTTAGATTTTTTTTTTTTTTGGAGACAGAGCCTCAAGCTGTCCCCCTGGGTAGAGTGCCATGGCATCACAGCTCACAGCAACCTCTAACTCCTGGGCTCAAGCGAGTTTCTTGCCTCAGCCTCCCAAGTATCTGGGACCACAGGCGCTCACCACAACGCCTGGCTATTTTTTTTTTTTTTTTTGGTTGCAGCCGTCATTGTTATTTGGCAGGCCTGGGCTGGATTCGAACCCACTACTTTAGGTGTATGTGGCTGGCACCTTAGCCACTTGAGCCACAGGCACTGAGCCAAATGTTTATAGACTTAATGTTGTTGCTTTTTATATTGACCTCATATCTAGCAGTTGTACTAAACCAGTGGTTCTCAACCTTCCTAATGCCGCAGCCCTTTAATTAAGTTCCTGTGGGTTGAGACCCACAGGTTGAGAACTGCTGTACTAAACTTTTATTACTTTTGGTCATATATGTTTGGATTTTTTTTTTTTTTTTTTGAGACGGAGCCTCAAGCTATCTCCCTGGGTAGAGCGTCATGGCATCACACTCACAGCAACCTCCAACTCCTGGGCTCAAGCGAGTCTCCTGCCTCAGCCTCCCAAGTAGCTGGGACTACAGGCGCCCGCCACAACACCTGGCCATTTTTTTTTTTTTTGGTTGCAGTCGTCATTGTTGTTTGGCGGGTCCAGGCTGGGGATTTGAACCCGCCACTTTAGGTGTATGTAGCTGGCGCCTTAGCCGCTTGAGCCACAGGCGCTGAGCCCAAAGAGGAACTTTTAATATTTTACTATAATGTTTGCTTTAACTTTTTTGTAGATATTATCAGATTAAGTTTCATTCTGTTCTTAGTTTGCTGGGAGTTTACATCTATCATGAATGGATATTGGATTTTATTAATATTTTCCCTATACTTATACCCATGTGATTTTATTCTTTAAAGCAAATTATATTGATTTCCTAATGCTAAATCAACTTTGCATTTGAGGAATAAACTTAGCTTGGTCAATATCACATTTTCCTTTTATTTTACATTGGAATCTTGTATCTTTGTTCATGAGTGAGATTGGCCCCTAATTTTGTGTTCTTGCATTCCTTGTCAAGTTTTAGTAGCCTTGTAAAATGAGTTAAGGAATATACTGTTGTTTTTTGTTGTTGTTGTTTGTTTTTTCTTGAGACAGAGTCTCACTATGTTGCCCTGGGTAGAATGCCGTGGCGTGACAGCTCACAGCAACCTCAGACTTTTTGGCTTAAGTGGTTCTCTTGCCTCAGCCTCCCAAGTAGCTGGGACTACAGGCACCCATCACAAGACCTGGCTATTTTTTTGTTGTAGTTGTCATTGTTGTTTAGCTGGCTCGGCTGGGTTCGAATCCCCCAGCCTCAGTGTATGTGGTCGGAGTGGACACTGTAAGTATTGTGCTGCAGGTGCCGAGCCTGCTTTATGTATTCTTAGTGAGGGCTTATTCACAAAGATATGATTATGAATTCTTTTGTCTGAGTCCATATTTTAGCTCTATTTTTTTTTTTTTTTTGAGACAGAGCCTCAAGCTGTCGCCCTGGGTAGAGTGGGTAGAATGCTGTGGCATCACAGCTCACAACAACCTCCAACTTCTGGGCTCAAGTGATTCTCCTGTTTCCACCTCCTAAGCAGCTGGGACTACAGGCGCTTGCCACAACGCCCGGCTATTTTTTGGTTGCAACTGTCATTGTGTTTGGTGGGCCTGGGCTGGATTCGAACCCTCCAGCTCTGGTTTATGTGGCTGGTGCCTTAGCTGTTTGAGCCACAGTCGCCGAGCCTTTAGTTCTATTCTTGAAGGATATTTTCTCCACAGTGGAATACTGGGTTGGCAGTTTTGTTCTTTCTGTTCCTTGGAGGTGTACAGTCTTTTAGCTTCTATTTTTGTTGTTGAGAATTACAGCTACTAGTCTAAATGTTGCTTCTTTGAAACGATCTTTCTCCCCCCAGGATGCTTTGAGTTTTCCTTTTTCTGTTGATTTTCAGTGAGGAATTCGTTTAGATTTTTAAATCTGTTGTTTGACATTTTTCATCAGTTTTGAAACATTTTTCAGAAATTTGGAACATTTATGCAAATATTGCCTCTGCTCTATTCTCTCTTTCTGGGATCCCAGTTAATTGCTGCATATTAGACCATCTCACCGTATCCTTCATGTTCTTTGCACCCTCTCTTTAGTCTGAGCCCTGCCCTCCAACCTACCTTCTGGTTTACTGTCTCAGCTGTGTCCACTGGCTTTTAAACCTGTTCATTGATGTCTTAATTTCAGTTTTTGCATTCTTTAGTAACAGAATTACTGTGCTGCTTTAAAAAATGTTTCCTTTCTTTCTTTTTTTTTTTTTTTTGAGACAGAGCCTCAAGCTGTCCCACTGGGTAGAGTGCTGTGGCATCACAGCTCACAGCAACCTCCAACTCCTGGGCTCAAGCGAGTCTCCTGTCTTCACCTCCCAAATAACTGGGACCACAGGTGCCCGCCACAATGCCCGGCTATTTTTTGGTTGCAACCATCGTTGTTTGGCGGGCCCGGGCTGGATTCGAACCTGCCACCTTAGGTATATGTGGCTGGCACCTTAGCCACTTGAGCCACAGGCGCCAAGCCAAATTTGTTTCCTTTCTTATGGCTTCTAGGTCATTGCTGAGATTTTTAAGCTTGGCTTTCATCTCTTCGAACATAGTAAGCATAATATAAAATCTATGTCTGATAATTCTAATACTTGGAGTCCCTGTGAGTATGTTTTTGTTGTTTGTTGTTTGTATGGCTTTTGCTCATCTTCTCTTGTCTCCTCATGTGCCTGTTTGTCTTTAATTGTATGCTGAACATTGTATTTGAAAACTTATTTGAGAAACTATTTGAGACCAAAGATTATATCTTTCTTTTTATTTTCTCTTTTGAGACAGAATCTCACTCTGTTGCTCCTGGCTAGAGTTCCTATAATATCTTAGCTCACAGCAACCTCAAACTCTTTTTTTTTTTTTTGAGACGGAGCCTCAAGCTATCCCCCTGGGTAGAGTGTTGTGGCATCACGCTCACCGCAACCTCCAACTCCTGGGCTCAAGTGAGTCTCCTGCCTCAGCCTCCCAAGTAGCTGGGACTACAGGCACCTGCCACAATGCCTGGCCATTTTTTGGTTGCAGCCATCATTGTTGTTTGGCGGGCCTGGGCTGGGGATTTGAACACACCACCTTAGGTGTATGTGGCTGGCGCCTTAGCCGCTTGAGCCACAGGCGCCGAGCCAACCTCAAACTCTTGAACTCAAGTGATCCTCTTGCCTCAGCTTCCCAAGTAGTCGGGACTACAGGCATGTACCACCATACCCAGCTAGTTTTTCTATTTAGTAAAGATGAGGTCTTGTTCTTGCTTTGGCTGGTTTTGAACCCCTGAGCTCAGGCAATCCACCTGCCTCAGCCTCCCAGAATGCTAGCATTACAGATATGAGCCACTGTGCCTGGCAAGAATTATATGTTCCACATAGGACTTTTTTGTGTGGTGTTGTTCATCTGCTTGAGGGAATCCAGGATGATTTAATCAAATGTCAGTTTTGGAGATTTTCCTGGACCAACCAGCTGACTCCAGGTTTCATTGCATTTACCATATGAATTGATTAATTTCTTATTCACCCTTATTTCTAAGGCGTTAGCTTTCAGGGTCCTAACCTGAAGGTGGGGAAAGAGTGTTTCCCCATTTTTCCTTCTTGGCTATCTGGCTATTGGGTACAGAATAACCTCTAGCTTTCCTCTTCTCAATTTCTAGTGCCACCCTCCCCCCCCCCCCCGAATTCCAGTCTTTTAGTGGATCTGAAAGCATTATCCTGTTAGCTCTTTGACCCTTTTAAGAAAGTTTGTTTTTTTTTCCCTGAGACAGAGCCTCAAGCTGTCCCGCTGGGTAGAGTGTTGTGGCATCATAGCTCACAGCAACCTCCAACTCCTGGGCTCAAGCGAGTCTCCTGCCTCCGCCTTCCAAGTAGCTGGGACCACAGGCACCTGCCACAACGCCTGGCTATTTTTTGGTTACAGCTTTTATTTTTGTTTGGCAGGCCCAGGCTGGATTCAAACCCGCCCGCCACCTTAGGTGTATGTGGCTGGCGCATTAGCCACTTGAGCCACAGGTGCTGAGCTGAAAGTCATTTTTTATATTTTGTTCTGTGGGAAGGTTGGGCCACGTTATTTAATGTGCCATAACTGAGATAGGGAGGTCTCTTGGCTCTTTATGGGCAGAATTTACTTACAGGTGACAGTGATTGCTATTTTTATCTAATACTGCAGGTTCAGCCCCTGTTTTAAGCTCTGTTTTTTTTTTCTTTTTGCAGTTTTTGGCCGGGGTCGGGTTTGAACCCGCCACCTCTGGTATATGGAGCTGGTGCCCTACTCCTTTGAGCCACAGGCTCTGCCCTAAGCTCTGTTTTATGTAGCTGTTCTCACTTATATAATTATGTACTTTTGTAATTAAAAGATTGCATTGTCTGTGTCTGTATGTGTATGTGTGTAAATATATTAAGTCTCTCCAACTTGGGTAATTTCTTTTCTTTTTCTTTTTTTTGAGACAGAATCTCAGTTTATCACTTTCAGTAGAGTGTTATGGCATCATAGCTCACAGTAACCTCAAACTCTTTGGCTCAAATGATCCTCTTGCCTCAGCTTCCCAAATAGCTGGGACTACAGGTAACTGGCACAACACCTGGCTATTTTTTTTTTGGAGATGGGGTCTCTCTCTAGCTCAGGCTAGCCTAAAACTCCTGAGCTCAAGCAATCCACCTGCCTTGGCTTGGGCAATTTCTTGACTTTAACAATAGACATGTCGATTGTATTTAAGTTTCAGTTAAAGATAGTGTCTGGAATGACTCTTAGAATATGAAATCCTTCTTTTTTTGAGACAGAGCCTCAAGCTGTCCCCCTGGGCAGAGTGCTATGGCATCACAGCTCACAGCAACCTCCAACTCCTAGGCTCAAGCGAGTCTCCTTCCTCTGCCTCCCAAGTAGCTGAGACCACAGATGTTTTGGTTGCAGCCCTCATTGTTGTTTGGTGAGCCCAGGCTGGATTTGAACCCGCCACCTTAGGTGTATGTGGCTGGCGCCTTAGCCCATTGAGCCACAGGAGCCGAGCCATGAAATCCTTAATTGCTATTGAAATTGGGATGCATGATATCAACTAGTTAGACTTTTACTATCACATCTTCTGCCTTATATACTATACCAACATACAGGTACTATCTGCCCATGAAAAAATGAGAAGAAAATGAGGCAGTTCTGCCAAGATTCCTAGATTTACTGTCTTATGAGAGTTATCAGATAACCTAACAAATGAACATGATGCTTTACCAATTATAAATTTTTTCCATGTGTGTAAATTAATTCCCACACAGCCTTGTGAGGTAAGTATGTGTTAGATGTTTTAAGCAAAGGATTATGAAACAGGGCCTAAGAGAGGTTAGGTAACTTGTTTGTAGTCTCACACCTGGTGAATGGTATATGTTCTTTGTCTATTACTATTACAACATTTTGTTTCAGCTGTTAGGGCCAATTAATTCTTGCCTATAGATGTTCTCTCACTTCCCAGTTTTATCATGCTTTGCTTTTTTCTTTCTTTACATTGTATAATATCATGACCCTATGACTCCAGTCCTGAGGATTGAGACAGTTGTGAGATTATGCCTTCATATACCATCCTCACTTCCTCCCACCCCTCTCCATTTCTAGAACATGGGCCCACTAGCTCTGGAATTTGCCAGCCTCACTGCCCTGTTGGAAAGCATGCTCTAGTCCTTTCTCATCCCTATGTGTATAATCCCTTTCCCTTTCTTTAGACATGCCTCGATTTTTTCAATTCTAAAAAAGATGCCTTTAAAAAAAATTCATTTGCCATCTTTCTTGTCATTGTTATGACTAAACTCAAACTTTCTTACTAACTCTCTTACTGGATATCTTCTGTAAGACTTCCTTTCTTGCTTCTCTAATCACTCTTGATGAAATCCTAGCCAAAATCTTGTTTGCTTTCTCCTTCTGAATCTTATGAAAGGCAAAGAATTTATCTGCCTTTTGTAATAGCTCTTTACCTATACTTCTGGTGGTGATTCTGTTTCCCAGTATTCCTCATGTTTTTGACATCCTTGTTTCAACACTCAATAACATCCTTCCTACTCACTTGTAATAATAGCCTTGAACAATTAACCTTACATTAGGTCTATGAATGTCAAATGCCCTTGTTTATTTGTAGTATATTCACTTAGGTGGTATTCATTACTTCATGTTTCAGGGTATGAGTGTGCTTTCTCCTCAAACTTAGAATTACTCCATTTTCTCTTAAATATTTTTTTTTTTTTTGAGAAAGAGCCTCAAGCTGTTGCCCTGGGTAGAGTGCTGTGGCATCACAGCTCACGGTAACCTCCAACTCCTGGGCTCAAGCGATTCTCCTGCCTCCACCTCCCAAGTAGCTGGGACTATAGGTGCTTTGGTTGCAGCCCTCATTGTTGTTTGGTGGGCCCAGGCTGGATTCAAACCTGCCAGCTCAGGTATATGTGGCAGGCGCCTTAGCTGCTTGAGCCACAGGTGCTGAGCCAAGAAATATTTTTTTTTTAGTCTCCATCTAAGGATTCTTTTCTTGAAAGTTCATTAGGTTCCCCCCACCTTGTCACTAATCTGTCATGATTTAAAACCAAACTTTTTATTTCTTTCTTTTTTTTTTTTAAGACACAGAGTCTCACTTTATCATCCTTGGTAGAGTGCTGTGGCATTACAGCTCACAGCAACCTCCAGCTCTTGGGCTTAGGCGATTTTTTTTGCCTCAGCCTCCTGTGTAGCTGGGACTACAGGTGCCCACCACAATTCCTGGCTTTTTTTTTTTTTTTTTGTTGTTGTTGCAATTTGGCTGGGGCTGGGTTCAAACTCACCACTCTCAGTATATGGGGCCGGTGCCCTACTCATTGAGGTACAGGCATCACCCACCATTTTTCCTCTTCGTTATCTTTTAATCTTGCATCTTTTCTGTTGCCTACTTTGGTTATTTTTCTTTCGTACAATTGCTATACCTGAACCTTCCTTTCCCTTCTTTGTTATCAGGATATAGGGTGTGGTCCCCCTCCCCCCCTCACTGGCTCAAGAGGAAGAAGCTTCAGGATAGGGCATAGACTTCATATTTTTATGTTTTATCACTTATTGTAGTTTTCAAGAGTATTTAAAAATAATGGTTTGAGCTTTTTAAAGATTTGCCATAAAGAACAATTATTATCTGAATTGCCATTAAGAACCCGAGGTAGCTGCTTTTTTCTGTGATCTGCACAAAATAAAGTCATTATCTTTTTTTTTTTTTTTTTTTTTTTTGAGACAGAGCCTCAAGCTGTCCCCCTGGGTAGAGTGCCATGGCATTACAGCTCACAGCAACCTCCAACTCCTGGGCTCAAGCGAGTCTCCTGCCTCAGCCTCCCAAGTAGCTGGG
>CAUYTI010055414.1:0-18682 GCA_963575145.1 Galago senegalensis
GGCGGGCGCCTGTGGTCCCAGCTACTTGGGAGGCAGAGGCAAGAGACTCGCTTGAGCCCAGGAGTTGGAGGTTGCTGTGAGCTGTAATGCCACGGCACTCTACCCAGGGGGACAGCTTGAGGCTCTGTCTCAAAACAAAAAAATAAATTAAAAAAAAAAAAAGAAAGAAACTGAATCTTCCTTTAGGAGACAAATACTCTTTCATTAGAGGGAAATGGTAAAGCCAACACCTGGGCCTGCATGGCCTTTGTGGAGTCACTACCGTGTCACAAATACCCATCTTTCTGGAGGATACAGTATATTCAGTATAACCCAGTGAGGAAAACAAGTGAATTATTTGCTAATAAACCAATTTCATTTCCTATTGCTGCTGTAATAAACTACCAAAAACTTAGAACACCACAAATTTATTTTACAGTTCTTGAAGTCACAAGTCCAAAATGAGTGTCACTGCGCTAAAATCCAGGTGTCAGCTGGCCTATGTAGACCTTCCTACTCTAGGTTCTAGGGGAAAATCACCCTCCACTGTTCCAGGTTCCACAGGCTGTCCACTTCCTGTGGCTCATGGCCCCTTCCTCTATCTTTAAAGCCAGCAGCACTGGGTCAAATAATTCTCACTCTGCCATCTATTTCTCTTTTTTTCTATATCCTCCAACTGCTTTTAAGGAGCCTGAAATGACACTAGGCCCAGCTCAATAATCCTAAATACCCCCCACCTCAAAGGCAGGTGATTAGCTACGTTCATTCTTCTTTGCCAGGTAGCCTAACACATTCACAGGTAGGTCCTTGGGAAGAGGACACAGACATATTAAAGAGGCCATTATTCTGCCTATGAAAATGTCAAAAGAAAGGGTGGCGCCTGTGGCTCAAGGAGTAGGGCACCAGCCCCATATACCAGGGGTGGCAGGTTCAAGCCTGGCCCTGGCCAAAACTGCAAAAAAAAGGAAAATGTCAAAAGAAATTAAATGTAGGTATATTCTGTCCCCTTTCTTAGGTACAGCCATCTGCTATGATTGAATGTTAAAAGTTTTCTTGCTGAAAAATTATTTAAATTATCAATCAAAAATACAAATTGTATGTTTTTGATAATTATGAAGAAAAAAGTATAGCACCATGGGATTAAAGTGATGATTCAATACACCTCATTGGCTAGTATGGTCAATAATCTGTAGCTGAACTTGGAATTAACTCTAAGGTTGCCAGATAAAAATGGAGTCTCGGTGGTGCCCATACTCAATGGGTAGGGCACCAGCCACATACACTGAGGCTGGCAGGTTCAAACCCAGCCTGGGCCAGCTAAAACAACAATGCCAACTCTAACAAAAGAATAGCTGGGTATTGTGGCAGATGCCTGTAGTCCCAGCTACTAGGGAGACTGAGGCAAAAGAATCGCTTATGCCCAAGAGTTTGAGATTGCTGTGAGCTGTGACACCACAGTACTCAACCCAGTGCAACAGCTTAAGACTCTCTCTCAAACAAACAAACAAACAAAAAAATGGAGTCTTTGGTCTCAGTGAAAGAGGGGAAAAGCCAGGGAAGATTTCAAGATTTACATGCAACTGTCACAATTCGCTGTATCCCTTACACCAAGGGTTCACAGCACACTAGTTTATGAGAGCTGGTAAGTAAACACAATCTGAACTCTGTGCACTAGCAACAGAGACTGGGTCAAGGGAAGGGGCAGGAAGGACATTTAGTCTTTATGACACCCTTTTACCTTTTGAAATGTATACCATGTATTTATTGCCTATTCAAAATACACACCAACTTTAAAATGAACACATTATGAGGCCCAATCCATAGGAAGGTTGAAGGCCATTCTTTTTCACCTAGGGTCCATTGGAGAAGGAGGGCATTAGCCCCTCAGGCACTCCCCCTATCTGGGATCTCTAGCACCTATACCAAAGGAGCTGGCTACAAGCACTGAGAAAGACAAGCATAGGACAGCAAGACCAAACGTCCTGACTGCTCAAAGGGAAAAGAGAGGTGGCTCGGCTATAACCAGGTTATAATAGACCATATCTATATATTTTAAATTGAGCAATAAAAACAATGCCAAGGTCTACAAGATGTATAACATAAAGAGTACATTTAGCAATGTGATCCTAACCCCTGTTAACACTTTAAAAACAAGATTTGGCTGAGAATGAGAAGAAAAAAAGAGTATTAATGTTTTCAAAATTTGTAGGTGATGCCTCAAGTTCCAACAACTAGAAAAGATAAAAGAAAACATAATCCGAACAATGAAAAGATAGGAAAAGTAAATAGATTCTAGGACAAAACATTTATACCAGACAAAAATGTCAAAAGATCACACAAATTATAATTTTACCAAAACAGTTAAAGTTTCCTATTACAAAGTTTCCTAGATTGCAAAAAAATGACTGGGACAAATAACTAAATCTAAACATCTACACCTAAGGCAGGTATAGGTGCACACACACATTCAGCTAGAAAATCTGCTAACGCATCCAGAAAGAACACAAAGGTGGTGACATTAGTAACAAAGTATATTAAACAGAACAAAAAGGGCCGCTTCACAAGGACATGATGAGTCTGAATCACCTGGGTTCAAAATGTGTAAACCTGAAAACAGTTCAAAGTATAGGAAAACTTAAAAACAATAGTAGCAGACTTGAACTTATTCACCAGTATCACTCAGTGTTCATAAATTGAAACGGACCTAAGCGACTTTTAAGCAAAAAGGAAGGATAACAAGAGGCACAGAACTGACAGAAGCCAAGCTCTAGTGCAGAGTGCCAATGAGCAGAGAAGGCAGACACCCTGAATGTCCCCCACACTGGTTACCCGCAAAAGCAAGGGAGGCAGGCAGCAGGGGAGACACGTTGTCACCTGCAGCACACTGGTGCACAAACTCCAGTCAAGTTCAACTCAGCTCACAGGCTGTTCTAAGCCAACTCTGCCCTGTGGTAGTGGTAAATGCCAAAGCAGGCCAAGCACGCAGTTTCTGGTCACCCTCTGGTCACCCTCGTGGGTTACAGCTGCAGCATAACCTCTTCCCCTTCCCTGATCAACTGAACATAACAGTAATCTGTGATGATCATTTCTAAAAATTAACCTAAAAAAAAATGGCACTTGAGGATACTCATCAGGAAGAATTTTCCATCATAAGGAGAAGAATCATTCATTCATGATATTCACGGTAGTTATACTGTTGACAGCTGAAAAAATACTTTAAACATTGTCTTCCTTTTGTAGTCTCATACATTTAGTCAAAGTGGGTATTTCTTTAAATTTTTCCAACTATCATTTGTCAAAGAAATTATGCAAACTATAAAGTTAAAGAATAAACACTTTAAAAATAAGAATTCATACTCCAAGGAAGTAAGAATCTTTCAACTTTTATTTCTAGGATACATTCATCTGGAACCTTTTTGTTTCTTTACAATTTTCCCCCTAAGAGAAATGAATACAATAAAAATATAATCCAACTACCAGCAATGTTTGTAACCAGAAAAGAATCTAAAATCTCTGGTGTGATAATATAGGATTTTTTAAAAAATATAAACTTCATACCAGAAATAAAGCCTGAATATTCTCTTTCTTTAAAAATATAATTTTTCCTTCTTTGTTCTTTCTGTAAATCTTATAATCAACCTGTTTGTTCTAAAGTCTATTTTTAAACCAACAATTGTAACACTATAGATTGTTTTCCTACTTTGTATCTTGTTCTGCACTGTGAATCATTAACTAATAATTGCAAAAGCCTTTTAAAAAATGAGATGCCACTAGGTTATAGCAAGATTCTTCAAGATATACTGAAAATTTAAAAAAAAAAAAAAAGTGCACGAGCAAACAGAAACCTACTTAACACATTGTATTCTATCCTGTTTCTGAAAGTAGAAAATGTACACAAAGTACTTCTGCAAACTGTAAAGCTCCAATGGAAACATTTTTTAAACTGTTTTGACTGAAAGGCTGCTAACTGGGATAGAATGTTAGGGGCACAAGGCTGTGTGAAATCTTTTTTTTCCCTGCAATTCCTTAGGTTGGGGAGAGGGGTTAGAAATTGCAAAGAAGTTGGGACATGGGTACAGGGATATCTCACAAAGACTGACTGGTTTGCAGTGACTTGTGATTTTTTCTTAACTGAGAATAAAAACCAAGGGGCACAGGAGTAGCTCTCACACTTTACACCAGACTAAGTACTCAGGCCATCTGTCGCCAACTAGGAATAAGAAGTTAAACAGTTTTTCCCTCGTTTCTAACCAGTTTCTTTAGGCAGTGCTTCATTATCTCAAGTATAATCTATTTTAAAATAGGATCTAAAACCCAAAATAAATGGTCCACAGATGATCTCCTTCCTTAATTTAGGAAGATAATAATAATAATAACCTACTTAACGAACATGGGTACAACATACCTGAACCTCAGAGTGGCACTCTCCCAACTCCAAACAAACAGCATTATCCATATCAACTTTTTAGGGTATGTGCTAGAACACAGGAAGCTAAGCAAAGGATTACGTTTCAGCAACAAAACAATCCCAGTGAGGGCTCCCTTGTTTGCTAGAATGTAAAATAGACAAAAAAGAAGCTTCTTTCCATAAGTCACTTTAATGAAATTGCACAGGCCTATGAAGACAAACCCAGCAACAAAGGCTGCAGAAACTTGGTCATTTGTACCTAGACATGGGTAACTATAAAGAAAGTAGTATCTTATCTAAAAAATAAGTGAACTGACAGGAGGGAATGGGTCAAAGTTGCTGGGTTTAAAAAGTTTTGCTAACAGAGTTGAGTACAACAGGTGTGCTGTGCCTCGGGGGCCTGTGAGGCCTCCCTTCTAAAGCTTCTGGGCCATGTCCTGGGGCTCTCCGGGAATGGGCTACACAGCCTTAGACTTCTCTTTCGGCCCTCAGATGCATGTACCTTTCCTTTAGTGCCCTCTTTCCCCAAGAGAATATTCAGGCCAGTTTGTTTTTTTTTTTTTCTTTCTTTTTCTGCATTAGTAAGAATTATAAGCTAGCAATGTGGAATACCCCTAACTCTGAGTGTCTTATGTTAGTATATCTCGAGTAATAAGAATATTGAACTTAAATACCATTTACAGAAGAGTCAAGCCCCAGTCACACTTTGATGAATTGAAAGTATTGAAACTTAGCAATGATAAGTGAAAAACTATTTTTGGCAAGGCTTAACTGCTGGACTCTAAACCAATTTCAATATTTCATGTAACCAAAGGTCATTTATACTGAGTTAACATGCCTTCATATTTTCTACATACAACAAAGATTTGCTTTTAAATACACATATTCTTTAAACCAATTCACTTCCTTTTACAATCATACCTTCAGTCTAACATTCAAAATATAAATCCAAACTATCAATGAAAACAACAGTGGACCACGTGACAGTATCATTTTTGAATGAAACAATAATGCAAGAAAAGTTCAGCAGTAAGACTCAGAAATAACCATAAATAGATTCATTGGCAATCTGCTCATACACCTAACATGTTCAGAAACCTCACACAGAACAGCCCCCTGTGATGTCAGACCCCTCATTTTCTCATTTTCTCATTCCATGGTGCGTGTCTTCACTATTTTTACTGAGGTTTATACAGCAATTAGATAGCCTAACAGCAGAGATTAATATTAAATACACAGCCTATTCCAGAGTTGGCAGATTTTCCCAACAATTGTTTTGTGTGCTCCCTGAATTATAAAATAGCCCAATCTTTTAAGAGAAAAAAAAATTAAAGGGCTTATATTCACATATGTTGTACAGTAAATGTTACCAAGTTAAGACAATAAGGTGGATAAAAGGAATAAAAAGGTATGGTAAATTTTCTCTGAACAATTCCACCACATTAGACGGTACTATCAATGATAAATATTTACTTTAACAAGCCATAGGAAAAAAAAATAAAAGAATTATTACCAGAATTTGCATCAATTTCTTGGAGAAGCAAACAATAAAACATTAAATATACAAATTTACTTGTATATTTATTTGAAGAATCTTTGGTACCAAATGTGTGTTTCTTCCACATTATAGGACTTTTTAAAATAAATGTCAAAAATTAACTTACTAATCAGCATATGAAAGATAAGTTATGGTACTATTCTTTTGGTTTGGTTTCTGTATAAAATGTCCTTGAACCTATTCACTTGCACTATTCATGCATTTAAACACAGTATCTATTTAACTTATGCACATACAAAATGAGAGACTTATACCAGAAAGAAATTAGCCAGTAATGAGAATCAATGACAAAACATAACAATGACAACTGTTCTTAAGTAATTTATTTTTAAATTATAAGATTTACAATGTCTTGATTATGCAAAATAGCATAATGGAAATTAAACCAAATCAAGAAACTAAAAGAGAAAGAAAGCTTAGTGTTCTTGAATATCCATACTTAAATCCATCTTTGTATCTGATGTCCCAACCATGTCTTATGTAGAAAATATAATAGTTTCAAATGTTTCACTTGCAGGTTTAATTTCTCATTTTCACTTTTTATGAACTGTAATGTAATTTATTTCAAATCCTATTATACCCCACTGCAACAGCAGCAAATCTCACGTGTATAATCAAATGTGGAACTGGGGCACAGCTTTTTGCTTTTAGCCGAGACAGAGATTACACACTCATTCTGTACAGTAGAGTACATTATATTAACCAGAGCGTAGAGTTTAGTACACTTATTGCAGGGTTGGTATTTCTTTCCCTCTGATCTAAACCAGCTGAGCTCCTGAGCAGACATTTTACTGCTGTGGATAGTAAGACTGCTGTGGGGGCTGAGGGAAAGGATATGAAGGCTGCTGGGGTCCTGGGTACGGAGCCTGTCCAGGGCTCTGGTGATACACCGGTGGATACGGCATGTTATACTGGCCATAGGCGTAAGGATTATAGCCCATGGGCATGGGCATTTGGCAATACCTGTTAGGAGAAGAAGAAAAAAACTGGATTGGTAAATAAAAATACTAGAAAATTAGGCATACAATGATTATTCCAAAACTAAGTTTTTTCACAAAAGCCGTTTTTCTATATTTTTCAGTCTATTAAAAAACAGTTGGGGGTGGAGGAGACTGTTTCACGGTATTTATTAGAGAAAAGTATTCCCATCCTGTTATTAATTGAAATGAAAGACTATCAAGTGTTTAAAACTATCTGGAAAATATTGTTGAAGGAAGTAAAATTAAATACTTAATACTTAAGGAAAGAATAAAAATGGAGACCCTTCATTTTAATACGCCAAAACTAGTACTGTCAATACATTCCTCTTCCACAAGAATCAATATGCACTACAATGCACATAAATTTGCTGTTTATAAAGTTCTAACACTTAGGAGATGTACTTAAGTAAAATTTAAAGCCCATCTTAAAAGGTAGCCAAATGTCTGAATTTTTATGATTACAAAATTACCACAAAGGCAGCTAATCTTTAAGAAAGTATATTCCACAATTAGATAAATTTTTGTTCACAATTAATTACATGCCAAAATTTCAAAGTACAGGGATATGAACAAGGCTGTATTACTCTTGCTCTGATAAGCTCTGAAAAGGCATCTATCTGTTTATCACTAAAATAAACAAAACCAAGGAAATGCATATTGGATTCCACACAGAAGAAATATGTTTGATATAAGCCCAATATGGAAAAACATAAAAAAGTAAATTTTAAAAGCCTGGGAAACAGCTCTTCAACTACTAATATAAGTGATCATAGCATTACTTTTATTTCTGGATAAGCTGACAATGTAACTTACACATTCATGACACCTCCAATTTAGAGAAGAGGTGACCCTGTTCTCAAAAGGTGAGCCAAAACTAGAAACATTAGCCAACTTCTTAGAATATATAATACAATGTTGCAGGCTTACCCAGGATATCCTGGATAGGTGGGATAGGGTGGTCCCTGGGCCTGTGGAAGAGGAGCTGAGCCCGGGTTCTGTGATGGAGCCGGTGCAGAGGACCCAACCCCAGCTGGAGCAGAAGCAGCAGCAGAAGGAGCTCGATTTGCTGGAAGCACAGGAGGTGGAGGCCGGGCTGGGGGCTGGGGCTTAGTAGGCTATAAGGAAAAGTCAGTATTAACTACAAAATGTTTTATATTTCTCTCAAATTGCTACTAATTAAAATAAATAAGGATATGCTGTATGGGAAGTTCTAGAATCCATCTGAATGTATTTCAATTGTTCAATGTTGGTACTCCAGAAATGTAACAGGGTCGAGCAATAATTCTCCAATTTGTACAATACCATAGCCACTGCTCTTTTCCTGATGCCTACTTATCATTTACTATTTCCATCAATGGCTGGACATTTGAGGTGGACCATGTATGGTTTATTACTATAATCACCTCCTAGTTCCCAAATTTTATGAAAATTTTCAAATACCATATAACTTTAAAAGAACAGTATATAGGTACAAAGTAGGGGTATATGGCACACCTCCTCGGTGAAGGACTCAACTACACCTTGGGCATTACCTAACAAATGCTAACAACGTAACCTAATCATATATACCCTTACATTGATCAAAAATTAAATAAACAGTATTTAAAAAATCACATATCTACCAATGAAATTCAGTAACTATTAACATTTTGCAGTATATATAGTTATAGCCATATACTTATCTTTCTACATACTTAAAGGACCACTTGAAATTAAGTTGGAAACTTCATGACACCAGCCATAAAGATGTCCACATTCAAGTCCTAATAAGGATATTCTCCTACATAACCACAGTACCGTTTTCACCCTTAGAAAATTAATGGCTATTCCCCAGTATCAATGAATAATCACTCCAGACTTGAGTTTTCTTACTTATCACAAAAAGCTCTTGTAGCTATTTTTATGAACGGAAGTCAAGGTTTATATAAATGCATTAATTATAAAAAGTTTTCATTTATTTTAATCTAAATTATAGCCCTCTCTTTTTTTCAGATAGATGACATTCAGTTTTAGAAAAGAGCAATCCAGGTGTCTCCTTCAATGTCCCATGTTCTATTGTTTCCTAATGGCACAGTTTCTTACTTTATCACTGTATTAGCTATAAATGGAAAGTTCATTCTAAAGACTTGATTAGACTCAGGTTAAACATTTTTTTGTCAAGATTTCTGAGTGATGCTGTGTTCTACATATTGCAAAACATCAGAAGGTTGATCACTTGACACAGGGGGTGACCACTAGATCCGTCCAATGTTAAGTACGTTTTGTCCTTTAGAGCAGGCAAGCTGTCACTAATATAAAACTTGCACTTAAAAAAATTGTCTACGCACCGGCATGGTTCTTGGCGCTGGAGTTGGAGGAGTCGGTACATGTCCTCCTGCTGGAGAGGACTGATAGGCAGGTGTAGGAATTGAAGGAGCACTAGGTTCTCTGGCAATGCTTTGTTGCAAGTCCCTTATTAAAGACAGAGTGTTAAAAATTAACACAATAAAAAACGTAAAATACACATAAAATGCCAGATCTTTTTAGTTTTCTTTTCTTCATACAAGAAACATAGGAAATGGATGACAAATAATAATGGTATTTTAAAATATAATACACTTCAAATTAGTATGACTACGATGGAGAACAGTGTGGAGGTTTCCTCAGAACAACTAAAAACAGATCTACCAAGTGACTCAGCACTGTTGGCTATATATCCAAAAGAAAGGAAATCAGTATATTGAAGAGATATCTGCATTACCATGTTAACTATAGCACTACTCACAATAGTCAAGCTATGGAAACCGGCTTGGCGCCTATAGCACACTGGTTATGGCACCAGCCACATATACCCAGGCTGGCAGGTTCGAACCCAGCCCAGGCCAGCTAAACAATAATGACAACTACAACAAAAAAATAGCTGGGCATTGTGGCAGGCATCTGTAGTTTCAGTGACTTGGGAGGGTGAAGTAAGAGAATCGCTTAAGCCCAAGAGTTTGAAGTTGCTGTGAGCTGTGATGCCACAGCACTCTACCGAGGGCAATGTAGTGAAACTCTGTCTCCAAAACAAACATAAAAAAGGTATGGAAGCTGCCTAAGTATTCATGAATGGATATGGTAAATATATACTGTGGACTATTATTCAGCCATAAAAAAGAATGAAATTCTGTCATGTGCCGTAACATGGATATAAGAGGAGAAAATTATGTTAACTGAAATAAGCCAGGTAGAGAAAGACAAATATTACGTGTTTTTACTCAAATGTAGGAGCTAAAAAAAGTTAATCTCATGAAGGCAGAGTAGAATAACAGTTACCAAAAGTAAGAAAGTATAGAGGGGAAGGGAGATGAAAAGAGGAGGTTAATGGGTACAAAAGTACAATTAGATAGAAGGAATATAAGTCCTAGTGTTTGACAGCTCCACAGGGTGATTAACAATAATTTATTGTATACTTCAAAACAGCTAGAAGATGTGGAACACTCCCAACACAAAGAAATGATGTTTGAGATGGTATCCTAATTACCCTAACTTGATCATTACACACTATACACAGGTATCAAAATATCACATGTACCCCCCTCATAAATATGTACCATACCATGTTTAAAAAAAAAAAGAGTAAAACTAGAAAAAATATATCAAAATACACTACATTCCTACTCTTGAGTAGAACTTAAATCTTCTTCCTTCCTATTATTCAATAAAATAAAGTTACAGCTTATTCTATTTCTGAAGACTAAGAAAAAAAGGTAAACATTTTCAAAAATCAGTTACAGCTAGAGTAAGGAACATACCAAAAGGGGCAAGTAATCCTAAAACTGTGTATTCTCTAATAAAAGGCAGTCCCTTGATGAAAACTCCTAACATAAGCTACCGAAAAGTTATCAGAAAACTAGAACCACTCATAGTTATCTAGGTAAAATTTCAATCACTATACATTATCATTATTTATAGAAAATAAAACAGATGAGTAAACTAATCTCTTATGTAAACTACTATGCAAATTTCAAAGATGAAAAATTTCTGAGGATATGGAAAGAAATGTAACACTCAGATACTTTGTAACTCATAATCTGTCACTAACCTAAACTCATGAAAAACATTACAATTTAGTATTTAAAATTAGAAAAATTTTGAAGTCTCCTCTAATAGTAAATTGGAAGCTATCTCAAAATCTCACTAAATAATACCTAATGTTAGGTGCAGTGACCCACATCTGTAATTGTAGCACTTTGAGAAGCCAACACAGAAGGACTGCTTGAGGCCAGGAGTTCAAGACCAGCCTGAGCAACCCAGCAAGATCTCATCTCTACAAGAAATTTTAAAAAATAACCAAATGTGATTTACCTGCCTGTAGTTCTAGCTACTTGGGAGGCTGAAGCATAAGGATTACTTGAGGCCAAGAGTTTGAGGTGGCAGTAAGCTATGATGATACCACTGCACTCTAGCATAGGCAACAGAGCAAGATCCTGTCGTTAATAATAATACCTCAGGTAAATGCACTCTAGTAACATGTGGTTATCAACTTCTCACTGCTCTGATCAACACACACAGACGAGTAAACATGTTATGTCCCAAAATGGCTAAGACAGTACCTGCTACCCTGATATAACGATTAACAGCAATCCCCCCTTATCTACCACACCCTACTTTCATTCTCAAAAAGGGTACCAATTGGAAGATAAACTAGTCACTACACAGAAAACTAATATATTCATTAAAAATTAAATATTCTTAATATAAGTAAATAACTACTTACAAGATAAACTAGTTAAGTCTGCTGTATTGCCCAGGCTGGTCTGGAATACCTGGGCTCCAGCAATCTTCCTGCCTCAAAGTCCCTTATAATTGGGACTATAGGTAGGCACCATAGCACCTAGGTAATGTTTCTATTTTTTTCTTTTTTTTTTGAGACAGAGCCTCAAGCTGTCCCCCTGGGTAGAGTGCTGTGGCATCACAGCTCACAGCAACCTCCAACTTCTGGGCTCAAGCGAGTCTCCTGCCTCAGCCTCCCAAGTAGCTGGGACCACAGGCACCCACCACAACACCTGGCCTTGTTTTTTTTTTTTTTTTTTTTTTTTTGGTTGTAGCAATCATTGTTGTTTTGGTGGGCCCGGCCTAAATTTGAACCTGCCACCCCTTAGGTGTATGTGGCTGGCACCTTAGCCACTTGAGCCATAGGCGCTGAGCCTCTATTTTTTTCAAGGCAGGGTCCAGAACAGCAATTTTCAACTGGTGTGCCGTGAGAGGATATTAGGTGTGCCACAAAAATGTTTAAAGATCATTAATTAAATGATTTTCAAAATAAGTTCAAAGCACAGTAAGTATATTTTTTCTTTTTTTTTTTTTTTTGGATCAATATAATTAAAGTGTGCCATAAAAGTTTAACTATGGGTACAAGTATGCCATGAAATTTTAAAAAAAAAAAAAAGGGTTGAAAAACTATGGTCTAGAGACTCTGTTGCCCAGGCTGGTCTCAAATTCCTGGGCTCAAGTGATTCTCTTATATCAGCCTTCCAAGTTGCGAGGATTACAGGCATAAATCACCCACCCCTGTCTAAATTAGAAGTTTTTTAATTAAATTCTAAAAGATTAAATTTTGAAATATCTTTAAAAATATGTGTATCACACTGTCTTCTCTCAATACCTAGGGATGATCGCAGTAAATAACATGTTTATAGAGCAAATGAGAATATCCTAGCCGCTTACTAATAAATCAGAGCCATTAAATAAGATTCATAATATAAAAAAACAAAAATACAGGTATATGAAATAAAATGCTACTAGAATTGCTATGCCCAACAACTATTATTACTGGCATTAGTATTTAAACCATTATTGAAAAGACAGTAAAGCTCAGAGTAAAACATTGATTCTTTCTCTACTCTTTACATTTTTGATGCAAAATTTCAATGAAAACAAATTAAGAATCAGAGCCTTTAGCTGTAAGTATATAAAAGAACATATTAGTCATGAGGGAAATAAAAATTAAAACCACAATGAGAGAACACTATACGCACACCAGAATAGCCGAGGGCAAAATTGTGGAGCAACCAGTACTCTCATAATTGCTAGAAGGAACATAAATTAGCACAACCACTTTGGCAAACTATTGGCAACTAAAGCTGAACATACACATACCCGATGGTCCAGCAATTCCACCCTTAGATAGATACCCAACAGCACTGCACACATATGCTCACCAAAAGCTGTGTACTAATATAGTAACCATTAGTCGTGTGTTCCTAATAAGCCCGATACACTTGGATAGACCTGAAATGTGCCTCTTCTGAACTGAGATGTGTTGTTAAGTACAAATATGCAACAGATTTCTGAGACACAGTGTGAGGAGAAAAAATAAAATAGCTCATTCAGAATTTTTATGTTATGTTAAAATGATAGTACTTTTGGGTACACTAAGTTAAATACAGAACGTATTACTGAAATTAATTTCACCTGTTTCTTCTGAGCTTTTTTACTCTGACTACAAGATATTATACATTTTTAATTACATATGTCACTGCATAGTAATTCATCATACAGATGTAGCTTTATTTTTTCAACAGCCCTGGACACTTGATTTCATTTTCTTTGACTTCATCATTTCTTTTAATTTTTTTCAGGTTAATTTGAGAGTATAAAGAATTATGTTTGCATTTGATAGGTAGAGTCCCTCTTATAGTTATTTCCACCCCCAAGAGGTGTGCTATACACCCTAACATCGTGCCCATTAAGTGAGAGCATGCCCATCCCCATCTCTCTCCCTACTCCATTTCCCCACCCCCCACCTTGAATTGATTTGAGGTTTTTCTCTTGTGTGAGCATGTATTAGATTGTCTACTGACTTTATAATAGTAATAAGTACACTGGATTCTTGCTCCTCCATTCTTATGATATTTTACTGAGAAGAATGTGTTTCAACTCCATCCAGGTTAATACAAAAGATGTAAAGTCTCTATCCTTTTTATGGCTAAATAATATTGCATAGTATACATACACCACAGCTTGTTAATCCACTCCTGGGTTGGTGGGCATTTAGGCTGTTTCCACATTTTAATGGTTGCAAACTGAGTTGCAATAAACAGTCTAGTGCAAATATCCTTATGATAAAATGTTTTTTTTTTCCCGAAAAATCATCATCTGGGTAGATGCCTAGTAATCAAATGGGAGGTCTAATTTGAGTTCTTTGAGGATTCTCCGTATTTCCTTCCAAAAAGGTTGTGTATAAGTGTCCCTTCTTTACACATCCATGCCAGTATCTGGACCTTTGAGACTTTATGATGTGAGCTATTCTCACTGGGGTTAGGTGATATCTCAGGGTGGTTTTGATTTGCATTTCTCTGACAATCAGGGACAATGCGCATTTTTTCAAATGCTCGTTAACCATTTGTCTGTCTTCCTCAGAGAAGGTTCTGTTCATATCTCTTGCCCAGAGGTAGATGGGACTGTTTGCTCTTTTTTTGTTAATTAATTTGAGTTCTCTATAGATCCTAGTTATCTACACTTTGTCAAATTCATACCATGCAAATATCTTTTCCCATTCCGAAGGTTATCTTTTTGCTTTGCCTGCTGTGTCCTTAGCTGTGCAGAACTTTTCAGCTTAATTAAGACCCGTTTGTTTATTTTTGTTGTTGCAACTGCCACTAAAGTCTGTCATAAAATCTTTCCCCAGTCGAACATCATCAAGCATTTTTCCCACACTTTCTTCTAATATTTTTCTTTTCTCATGTCTTAGATCTAAATCTTTTATCCATTTTGAGTCAACTTTTGTTAAGTGGTGAAAGGTGTGGGTCCGATTTCAGTCTTTTACATGTGGTTATCCAGTTCTGTCAGCACCATTTATTGAAGAGGGATTCTTTTCCCCACTGCTTGCTTTTGTTTGGTTTATCAAAGATCAGATGGCAAGCAGAGACTGGTTGATTTCCTCATTTCTGCTCTATGTTCCTGTGTTTTCTTCATTTTCCATTATCCCTTTGCGCTCCTTCCCACTTCATCTTCTATCTATGATGGCTTTGTTCTTCTACTTCTTTCCTAAATTTGGGCACCTCACATTTTTTTTAAGAGACAGGTCTTACTTTGTTGCTCAGGCTGGAATGCAGTGGCCCTGATAGCTCACTGCAACCTCAAATACCAGAGCTCCAGCAATTCTCCCACCTCAGCCTCCTGAGTAACTAGAGCTATAGGCATGAGCTACCTGTTTTCTTACCATCTTCCTTGAATTCTGACCTTTCTGCTCAAGGTGTTCCTTAGAGACTCTGACTGTTTCCTTATTTATTTTTTTCTGGTTTTGTTGTTGTCATTGCTGTTTTAATCCTTGGTGAAATTTTGGCTCAGAATTTTCATCTGTTCTGTGACAATATTATTTGGTGAATATTCTTCATCTACGAAGTTTTATTAAATTTTGTTCATTTTTTTCACTTTTATAAACATAATATCTCTGTTATAGATGCTGTATAACCTCTATATTGATCACTCAGCAGAAAATAACCCCTACATGATTGGCTTTACTTCCTCAACAGGGTCCTTCAAAAAATGATTTTACTTGTATTTCCTGAGCTATTCACGCTATCTTCCCCACGTTCCATACTTCTAGTTTCTAGTGGAAACCTACCTTCCATTCAACACTTCAAGATAAACTGCTTACATTTATTGGCATTTTCTTAGATCTGCCACCCTGAACTGTTCTGTTATCATTTCTGTGACCTCACTGTACTTCCTACATCTAGAGTTTCTGCTCCTTTTCATCCTTTTATTCTTGGATTGTACAGCTGTTTGCTTGTTGTTTTGTAAGATATCTGGGAGAAAAAGAGGGAAACTGCTATCTCAAGTTACCAAAATCACCCCCAAAAATATCTACATGATTTTTTAAAAGGAATTACTTTAAGTACAACCTGAAAAACAAAAACAAAAAAACTTACTTTAAAAGTTCGTCTCTTTCTGTCTTCCGTGCAAACACTATATCACTGCATTTGTTCTGGAACCTGACCAGGATTTCAGTCAACTCATTGTAAAACTATAAACAAAGAGCAGATACAAGTATTAACAAAAAATTTTTTAATCCAGGAGTAACATAATCTAAATGTAATTTGTTAATGATAAAGTTGAATAATTGAAATCCTCTGAATGAGACACAGTCATACCACTTATTGAGCCCAAAACTTAATTAATGTTAAATATGACCTCAAATTCCTAAAGAAAATAAAATCATTTTTACAAAACATTATCACCAAAAATTAAGTACAAAAAGTTAAAAGTATCAAGAAGATGATCAAGAAAAAAGTCAACTACTTAACATTAACACTAAACCTTCTTAAGTGGTTAGATCTGCTCATTCACTACAAAAGTTCAACATCATTTGAAATAAAATTAAAACCGCATGTAACTACCATCTCTATTTGGATGGCTGTGCAATATCCTTAACCTCTCTTCAAAGGATTTTTTCTACATTATACCAACTGTATTTACATCCAGATCACTTTACCAGTGATAACTGTGAAGTACCAAAGAAATTATGCATCTGAAAAACTTAAAAATCAACTTGTGCCCTCCACAAAAGCAAAGCAGTTGGGGGTGGTGCCTGTGGCTCAAGGAGTAGGGCGCCGGCCTCATGTACTAGAGGTCATGGGTTCAAACTAGGCCCTGACCAAAACACTGCCAAAAAATAAAAAACTTCCTTTTGGGCAGTGCCTGTGGCTCAAAAGAATAGGGCGCTGGAGGTGGTGGGTTCAAACCCAGCACTGGCCAAAAACAGCAAAAAAAAAAAAAAAAGGCAAATCAGTTGGTAAAACACAAACATAGGCATTTCCCTAAACTTTTTAAAGGACAAGGTAAAAAAGTGCTTAAAACATAGTAAGCTCTCAGATACTCAGGCCAGTCATGAGTAATCATCACTAAATCACCACACATAACACAAAAGTCATGCCCCACCACCACCTTTCTCATCACCAACTGGCTGTGTCTACTCCTATACCCTCACAATTCACTCAAATTCGTCAACTTCCTATCCCTTAAAGCTACATTAGCTTCTGACAGCTCTGCTAATTTCTGCCACCTGGAATGCTTGTACCCCTTTTATGCCCTACAATATGCCATTCATCCTTGAAAGTCCCCATAATATACTGCCACCTTCATTAAGCTTTCTTACTCTCATAACAGACTTCACAGAGCCAAAGGCATGAAAGCTAACAAATCCCAGGCAAGGAATAATGTTGTCCAACTGGAAACACCAATTACTGCCCCAAACTATACTTTCATATTTATACTTTATACTTTATAGCTATTCTTTTCTAAATACTTCATACCTTTGTGCCCTCCTTCAAATTAGCTACAAGTTCAACAAAGTTGTCATATGCAGTAGCTAAATTCTTCAAAACTTCTTCTCTTAAGTTAGCTTCATTGTTAGATTGTTTCATTTTCGAAAATTCCTGGTGTGAAACCTTAGAATAAAAATTTATGTTATTTACATTTATTTGAAAAATTATCGTACCTAATAATATTTTTAATAGCTTTCCAACTATGAAAATAATATATGATTAAATACATATGCAGAATTACTGGAAATGCCTAACATAAAACTTCTTTTGAGGTAGAACAATGCTCTAAATCTTTCCTTAAGGAAAAATATTCCAAATCCAATGAATGCCAAAATGCAACCAATAATGATTATAAGTTTCTGTTAACGTGTAACATCTGAAAGAAATATAATCAAGATTAAAATTATTTTACTTCTTAGAATACCTTTTATTATATATACATATAATGTTCAAGAGTAGAACTATACAATGTTCTGCACATTACCTAGTAAAGGGAGAAAATTTCAAGTCATTATTCCAAACTTGTAAATAGAAATACTTATAAATTTCTTATAAATGTAATTATTGACTAACTTCAAACATATTCAAACATCTAAGCACATTTATTTTGCATTATTTTCAAAAAACAACTAATGTCTATGTTAGCCTTATAATTATAGGTATCAGTAATGCCAACTAATTTTTATTTTCTCCCCATATGGGCAAAAAAACCGAAGTTCTCAAAAACTTGAAAAAACCCAAAATCTGGAGCATCAAGTGCTTCCAAGTAACATGCAACATTTTAGCCACAGTAGTGTGGCATTGTTTCATAGATTTAAATAAAACAAATATGCTAATTTTGCAAAAGACAGATGTATTGTTTTCCACTCTTAACTATATATATTCTCCAGTGTCATTTTCCAAAATGAACATAGGTTTAGTCCAGGCATATCCTTTCTGTAACTTTTAAAATGCAATCTTATCAAATATGTAACTTCACCTGAATACTTTTAAGAAGTCCCTCCTGTTTCTTTAGAGACTCTTGGACTTTAGCTGTAAGACCACCATAGACTCGATCCAGTTCAGTAACAGAAAGAGCTTCTTCATTTATCACGCCATCTTGAGCCAGAGCTGTCAAAAACTTGCTTGTCATGTCAAAATTCACTGATTTCAGGTCATTCTCCAGACCTTCTCTTTCCTTCTTTACTTCATCAAGATTTGTCAATAATGATTTTAAGACATTTACAACCTAAACAATAAAAAAGACACTTTAGAGAAGTTTCTCTTCAAGTCCCTTGCTCACGCTGAGATGGGGGTCACTTGTTCTTTTCTTGCTAGTATGTTAGAGTTCTCTGTGGATTCCGGTTATTAAACCTTTTTAGAAGATATAACCAGCAAATATCTTCTCCCATTCTGAGGGCTGTGCATAAGAAACCTGACATTGCCTAACTGGCTACATAAACTCAATGTAAAGGAATAACTTGGA
>CAUYTI010055417.1:0-14525 GCA_963575145.1 Galago senegalensis
TTATAGACCAATATCACTAATGAATATTGATGCAAAAATATTCAACAAGATCCTAACCAACAGAATCCAACAACACATCAAACAAATCATACACCATGACCAAGTGGGTTTTATCCCAGGATCTCAAGGATGGTTCAACATACGTAAATCTAGAAATATAATTCACCACATAAACAAATTAAAAAATGAAGACCATATGAATCTCTCAATTGATGCAGAAAAAGCATTTGATAATATCCAGCATCCTTTCATGATTAGAACACTTAAGAAAATTGGCATAGAACAGACATTTCTCAAATTGATAGAGGCCATCTACTGCAAACCCACAGCCAATATTGTACTGAATGGCGTTAAATTGAAATCATTTCCACTCAGATCAGGAACGAGGCAAGGTTGCCCATTGTCTCCATTGCTCTTTAACATTGTAATGGAAGTTTTAGCCATCACAATTAGGGAAGAGAAAGCGATTAAGGGTATCCATATAGGATCAGAAGAGATTAAACTTTCACTCTTCACAGATGACATGATTGTATACCTGGAAAACATCAGGGATTCTACTACAAAACTCTTAGAAGTGATCAAGGAATACAGCAGCATCTCAGGTTACAAAATCAACACTCATAAATCAGTAGCCTTATTTTTATACCAACAACAGTCAAGCTGAAAAAATAGTCAAGAACTCTATTAGGTTTATAGTAGTGCCAAAGAAGATGAAATATCTGGGAGTTTACCTAACAAAGGACATGAAAGACCTTTATGAAGAGAACTATGAAACTCTAAGAAAAGAAATAGCTGAAAATGTTAACAAATGGAAAAACATACCATGTTCATGGCTGAGAAGAATTAACATTGTTAAAATGTCCATTCTACCCAAAGCAATATATAGTTTTAATGTAATCCCTATTAAAGTTCCATTGTCATACTTTAAAGATCTTGAAAAAATAATAGGTTCGTTTTATATGGAATCAGAAAAAACCTTGAATAGCTAAGACATTACTCAGAAAGAAAAACAAAGCAGGAGGAATCACGCTACCAGACCTCAGACTATACTATAAATCCATAGTGATCAAAACAGCATGATACTAGCACAAAAATAGAGAGGTAGATGTATGGAACAGAATAGAAAACTGAGAGATAAACCCAGCTTACTTACCATTATATGATCCTTGACAAGCCAATTAAAAACATTGAGTGGGGAAAAGATTCCCTATTGTTTGCTGGGCAAACTGGCTGGCAAACTGCAGAAGACTGAAACTGGATCCACACCTTTCACCACTAAGATTGACTCTCACTGGATTAAAGATTTAAACATAAGACGTGAAATCATAAAAATACTAGAAGAAAGTGTAGGGAAAACACTTGGAGAAATTGGCCTGGGCAAAAATTTTATGAGGAGGACACCCCAGGCAATTGAAGCAACATCAAAAATACACTACTGGGACTCATCAAATTAAAAAGCTTCTGCACAGCCAAAAGCACAGTAAGTAAAGCAAGTAGACAGCCCTCAGAATGGGAGAAGATATTTTCTGGTTATATCTCCAACAAAGGTTTAATAACCAGAATCCACAGAGAACTCAAATGTATTAGCCAGAAGAGAACAAGTGATCCCCTCTCAGGGTGGGCAAGGGACTTGAAGAGAAACTTCTCTGAAGAAGACAGGCATATGGCCTACAAACATGAAAAAATGCTGCTCACCATCCTTAATCATCAGAGAAATGCAAATGAAAACTACTCTGAGATATCATCTAACTCCAATAAGATTAGCCCATATCACAAAATCACAGATGCTGGCATGGTTGTGGAGAAAAGGGAACACTTCTACACTGCTTGTGGGATTGAAAACTAATACATTCCTTTTGGAAAGACATCTGGAGAACACTTAAAGAACTAAAAATACACCTGCCATTCGATCCTATAATTCCTCTATTAGGTACATATCCAGAAGACCAAAAATCACATTAAAATAAAGATATCTGTATCAGAATGTTCATTGCTGCTCAATTCATAATTGCTAGGTCATGGACAAAGCCCAAGAGCCCATTGATCCATGAATAGATCAAAAAATTGTGGTATATGTACACCATAGAATACTATGCAGCCATTAAGAATGATGGAGACTTTACCTCCTTCATGTTTACATGGATGGAGCTGGAAAATATTCTTCTTAGCAAAGTACCCCAAGAATGGAAGAAAAAGTATCCAATGTACTCAGCCCTACTATGAAACTAATTTTCATAGGAAAGCTATAACCCAATTTTAGCTCAGGAGTATGGGGAGAGGGGAGAGGTAGGGGAGGGGAGGGGGGATGATGAGTGGAGGGAGGGTGATTGGTAGGATCATGCCTATGGTTCATCCTATAAGGGTACATGTGAATCTCTCTAATTGTAGAATATAAATGTCTTAACACAATAACTAAGAAAAAGACATGAAGGCTATGTTAACCAATTGGATGAAAGTATTTCAAATTGTATACAGAAACAGTACACCATATCCCATGATAGTATTAATGTACACTGCTATGATTTAATTAAAAATTAAAAATTAAAAAATAAACATAGGATTCATGAACAAATCCTGGTTAGTAGTAACTAATGATTTTCATCCAATACCTGGGATTTCACTTCATGGTGCAGATGTTTGCTGTAAAGTTTTGCTTCTTGGTCACTTCTTACATTTTAGAGAGTTTATGATGGCTGCTTTTTTTGTTTTGTTTGTTTCTTTTTAATTCATTTTTTTGGATGGAGATCTTTATTATCTTGATCACTAATATATTGTTTTTCTGTTTTTATCAGGGATGCTTATTTCTCTCTGCTTGACTCACAAGAACTACAAGTGCAAACTCAAGCCCTGATGCCATTGAAAATGGAATTTCTATTGTGAGATCCTTGGGTTGAGCTTCTGGGGTCATAAGCCTAAAAGACTAGGTTATTTTCTCATCCGCAGGAGAAACCAGTTCTTCTGTTTCAGTAAAAGTGTGAAACAAGAAGAAAAAAGTAAACAAAACTCCCAAGTTATATTAAATTCAAGTAATGAATGAACTGCTCTCTGACATACAATAAACTCTGTTGCCTGGCAACAGAACTAAGTTTCCTCTGATTCTTTTTCTTCAATTCAGACCATTCTAATAATTGTTGAAGCTAATTTTCTTCCTACTTTTATATGGGAAATATCTCATTTACAACTCAGTAAAGTAGAAAATTTTAAAATAATTTCTATGATGCTTTTAAAAATAAAAATAAATGAGACAAACAAAGAGCAGTGATTCACCTAAAATTATTATTCTCTAAAGCAGAGGCACATAGTATTTCATCAAGTTGAGCAGAGCTAATCAGTGCTCTATTCATTGTATAACTGAGAGGCAACTGGGAAAATGGGACACAGAGGCCGCAGACTTTACTCCTCCTCACTACTGCTGCATATTATTGGTCAAAAGACTCATGGAGCCAACCCACATGGGGGGGGGTGGTATTACACAGGGCCCAATTAACAGGAATCAAGAGATAGTCATTATTTCTTTTAAATGAAACAGGAGGCATATAGCTAGCAGTTGCTGTTTCATAGCAATTCAGAAACCCAGATGGGCAGAAGTCACTAATTTCTGTAATGAATAAAGTCTGGGTTACCTGCTGAAGAGTGTGTGTGTGTGTGTGTGTGTGTTTGTGTGTATGTGTCTTTGTTTGACCCCTGGCTTCTGAGTTATTCTGCATTTTTCATAAGAAATGGCCCCTATTTTCAGCTAAATAACTTCCTACGTTTCTTTCTGTCAATTGAGGGTCCAGAGGCCTCTTTTAATTTTCATACATTAAGGTAAATCTTTGTATTATAAAGTTCTTAGGATTCTAAAATGTTATGTATTCACTATTAAAATATCATCAGAATAGTTTTGCCATTCTAACAAATCCCATCCACTTCACCTACTTGTTCCTCCTCACCCCATATACCTGAAGAAACAGATTTCTTCATTGTCTCTGTAGTTTTGCCTCTTCAAGACTATCATATAAATGAAATCCTTTTAAAATGGAATGAATTTAACTTAGCAATACTCATTTTTACTTAGCAATATGCATTTAATATTCATTAAAGCATTTATTGTACTTGCGTGTAACTTGCTAGCTCATTCTTATTCTTCTGGAGTGAATAATATTTCATAATATGGATATACCACAGTTGGTTACCTACTCACATATTAGATAAAAGCTTCATTGCTTCTAGTTTTCAGTGATTGTCATAAAATATCTACAAATATTCATGTGCATATTTTTATGTGGATATAAGTTTTAAAATTATTTAGGTAAATACCTAGGAGCACAAATGATGTATCAAAGGGCAAGGCAAAGTTTGGCTTTATAAAAAACTGCCAAACTCTCTCTTGCAAAGTGACTATACCACTTGCATTCCCACAAGCAATGAATGAGCATTCTGTTGTTGTAGCCTCACACTGAATTGATATTACCAGTTTATTTTAGATTTTAGCCAGTCTAATAGGAGGAGGGTTATGATTCATTGTTGTTTTAAGTTTTATCTTCCTAGTAAAAATAATATTGAACATATTTTCATATATAGAATGGCCAACATCACAAAGTCTCAAAGCTGCGGATGCTGGCCTGGATGTGGAGAGAAAGGAACACTTTTACACTGTTGATGGGACGGCAAACTAATACAACCTTTTGGGAAGGAAGTATGGAGAACCCTCAAAGAACTCAAGCTAGACCTCCCATTTGATCCTGCAATCCCATTACTGGGGAATCTACCCAGAAGGGAAAAATCCTTTTACCATAAGGGCACTTGCACTAGACTATTTATCTCAACTCAATTTACAATCGCCAAAATCTGGAAATAGCCTAAACGCCCACCAAGCCAGGAATGGATTAACAAGCTATGGTATATGTATACCATGGATAACTATTCAGCCATTAAAAAATATGGAGACTTTACATCCTTTGTATTAATCTGGATAGAAGTGGAACACACTATTCTTGGTAAAGTATCACAAGAATAGACAAGCATGAATCCTATATACTTAATTTTGATTTGAGGACAATTAATGATCTAGTACATGGTGGGGGGGAGGGAGAGTAGAGAGAGAGAAGGAGGAAGGGGAGTAAGGGAAAGGAAGAACAGAGAGAGGGAAGGAGGGAGAGAGGTGAGGTCTCAGTGTGTGACACACCTTTTGGGGGCAAGACACAATTATAAGAGGATCTTTACCTAACAAATGCAACCAGTGTAACCTGGTTGCTTGTACCCTCAATGAATCCCCATCAATAAAAAAATTTTAATTTTCCAATTTTACATTATACAATCTTGATTACGCATAACAAGAAAATAATTATTGACAAAAAAAATATTATGGATATATCAAGAGTAAACAGTGAACAACATAATATTTGTTAGTAATGACAGAAGTTGTTTAATGAACATAAAATAAATAACAGGGGTTTTAAATTATTGTAGCTTCAAAGCGCGTAATTAATGTTAGCGTGTAATTGCAACGGTCTCTAATGTAAACATCTAAAATAGCAAAGTGCCTTAGTAGCAACAGGTCAGTGGTAGCAATGGTAGAAAGATTTTAATTTAACGTCTTTGAGAGAGATGAAAACATAAGATATCTTTAATAGTTAAATGCCAAAGAGATCTGGTATTTTTCTATTTTAATTTGTGGTAAAAACTTATGTTTGTAAAAAGCAATAGTGTCTTAGTCTTCCAAAATGTATTGTTGTTTCGGGAGAAACTAAAGGTAATACAAAAGAATCCCTCGATTGGTAATCAAGAGGCCTAGGGGTTTTATTCCTGGCTAAGCTGAACAAAAAGTGCATATTCTTGGATGAGTTCTTGCCTAAACTGGGTTACCCCAGAAGCAAACCCTAAGAAAAGCATTTGAGTGCAGGGAAGGAAGCCAATAGAAGGGATGTTATTAAGCAGGTTACTGCACTGGGCGACTGAGGTCAATCCTGCTAAGGAACTCTGGCAGACTGTAGAGTGGGCATCCTCAAACTACAGCCCGCGGGTGGCATGCTACCTGCGGAGGACATTTATCCAGCCCACCGGGTATAAGGACCCCTGCTCCTTGGAGTTACTTCTACCAGAATGAAGGAACTGGGTGATATACGCACCAGCTCCTATCTTTGATTAAGTCCTGCTCCCAGGTGAGTTTACTCCCCAGCACTTTTGGCACCCAGAGAAAGTTTGCAAGTAATCACAACCCTTCCAAATGGAAGTCAGATTATGGCACACTTAACAGTGACCCCAGAGGCAATACAGGCAGGAACCAGCAGCCTCTGCTGTAGGTTTTGTACCTCTGCGATCTTAGTTCCCTCATCTGTAAAGACAGCGACGCTGTCTACTGAGTATGCCTACCTTTCAGGTAATGTGAAGGTACAGGTGATACGTATGAAAGATGTGTGTAAAGTTTTTACTTGAAATACTTATAAGTGCCTGAGGTGATGGATACCCCAATTACCTTGATTGCATTAATCCACACTGTATGCCTGTATCAAAACATTACATGTACCCTAGAAAAATATACAACCACTATGTGCCCTAATTATTAAAAATTTTAAGTATATGCTGTATAAAAAATAGGCTGGATAATACTTCGATTTTTTTTACTTTTGCATTATATGCTTCATTGTTTTTCCCATAAACTCCATACAGCTAGGGCTGGTATAACACGACCGATAATACAAACTACACTGAAAGGGTTTGGTGTGTGATTCTTCCTCATAGGCCTTTAAACTTTTAAATTATTAAACCACCTTTACATGTGACATCTAGAAAAGTTTAACTACTACCTGCTGTTCAGATAGAGGATATATAAATATTCATGATTTATTGTCTATATTTTTTTTTTTTTTGAAGTTAAAATTTAATTACTAGTTTGGAAAACATAGGGTTTTTTTCTCTCTGATTTTTTTTCCTTTTATTAAGTCATATGCACATAGATCATGAATACATTTTATAAAAAGGTAAAAATAAGTCTGGTGCAAAGAGATTGGTATCTTGAGCTGTATTTCTGTTGCTTATGTGACTCAGACATCTAGTCCTAGTTTGGAAGTGTGTTAATAAGAAAACTTTAGTCTCCGCCATAGATGTTTACAGTCTGCCTGCATTTTGAGATCGAGTTTTGATCATTTTTTATTAAGTAATCTTTTAAACTTTGCAATACACGTGTGGTGCCAATAGCTAACAGAGGAGTTTTAGGATTTTAAGTCACAAGGGAAGCACGCTTGGGAAGTGCTTAGTCATGGCACTCTTAGCTTTTCCTCCATTAAAACAGAGGTTTTTATTTTAACAAATAAGGAAACAATATACATTGATGTGAGTGTGTTTGTTTTCATCCCTAAGCATGAGCCAGCGTAGTGGCCATTACAGTTGACTGTCTAACATCTCTTAGAGGTTCAAACTAAACCCCAATAAACACTTCCTTTGCTATAGATTATATAAGAAAATCACGTGATCCAGTGAAGGCTGATGTGAAGGAAAGTCTACAGACATCTTCTGGAAAATACTTCTGCACTATTAAGAAGTCAGTAGAAATAATGGCTCCTTTGCCTATTTTCCTATTGCATTTTTATTTTTTACTTGTCAATGATTAAAGTACTTGGGGTTTTTTGTTTTATATATTTGAGAATATATATAATTAATTGCAGTAATTAGTTATTTGTCTTTTGTAAGAGTTGCAAATATTCATTTTCTCTTTTTTTTTAATTTGTTTATCACAGATTCTGCAGTGTGTTTTGTTATTTTCTTTGAGGAGTTGTTTTGGGTTTTATGCCACAGAAATAGTCAGTCTTTTCCTTAACATGTCCTGGTTTCTATGGCAGTTAGATTGGTCTTTTTTGCTTTAAAATAATAGAAGAATTTTTCCATTCTTACTTTTATACTTTTTAAATAATTATTTGATCAATTTTGAATTTATTTGGGTGTAACATATGATATAGAAATCCTATGTTCTTACTGTTTTCCAGTTTTAAAATTTGTTTCTTTATTTCACAGTTGAATATACAATTATTCATCCTAAAAGAAGCACAGTGAAAGATACACTATTTTCACAGCCTTACTGGCCATCATCTTTGCCTTCACAGTGTTCATTGTAAAATCTATACAATTAATCATAGTATTAATAAAATTTTCTTTCACTGTTTTCCAATCATGTATTTTCAGTAAATACTAAGAGGAAAATTGTTGTAACAGTATTGTAATGCTGCCACACTAAATTGTTTTCTGGCAGGCATGGAATTATTTCTAAAAGTACAAAGGAAAATGTCAAAAAAATTGACTCTAATGTAATGAAGCAAAACTCTAGGATTCTGTCAAATATAACTAATTTCTCAGCATCGGATAGAACTGAATTTTCCAAATTTCTTTGAAGTTGATACAATGTAGGCATGCCTAATGATGGAATAAGGACACTTCTTACCCTGCTCAGAGTATCTGTGTGTTGGGTATTACTTGCTTCCTACCAAGGAGAACACTCCATTATTACTTCTTCCCGTGTTACTTCTCCCTCCTCTTAATGTAAATGGCAATGCTGTTGATGCCTCTGAACATTGATTTGGCGACAAGGAGTCTCCACATTAAATGCAGGGTTTGAAATTCATTAATTCCACAGCAAGATAGGCTTCACCATTTCTCTTCTCCCCCTACAGAAGAAGCATTTCTGGAGAATTTAAACTATTCTAACCTGGATGAGAATAGGTCAGATCCCTAAATAGCCCTGCCAGATCAGCAAAAGAAAGAGACCAAGACAGTTTAATTTGCAGGGAGAATGGGGACTGAAGACCCCATTCTTGGCAAGGGAAAACACCCCCAGTAGAGGGGAAAAACAGAGAAATAAGCTGAGCAAGGGAGAAGAAAAACAATTTAGCTAGCTTACTTTTAAATAACACTTGAACTACTTATCTGGGTAATTTCTTCTTTCACTGGAAACCTGGCCTGTTTCCTGATACAGCTTACAAACACCCCCCTGGGTCTGTAAGCACTCTGAAGAACAATGGCCATAGCAGAAGCAGCATGCGAGGCCTGGGAAGGAACCAGACCAACCCCTGCCCAGTCAATAGTCAACACCTTTCCAGAAGCAAATACCCATTGTTGGGATTTGTATAATGGCCAGGGCAGAGATCAGGGGAACAGCTCAAGCCCTGAGATATGGGCAGGAGAGCTTGTACCCTAATCACAGAGGGAAAGGCCTGTGGGTGGAGATAAGGGGGAAATTCCTCTTTCCACCGATTCTTCAGAGGAGAACTGATACTGTCGTGTCTGCTCCACAGAGAAACTAGAGGGGCCTGACCTCCCCAAGGGATCTCTTTGTGTGATCACAGACAGGAGGCACCCCACACAAGGCTCAGATTTCAGATTTCTCAAGGCTGCCAAGCCCCTGAAAGTTAATGATTGTAGATAGAATAAGACCTAACATACTTACTCGTAGAAACTGCTGACATTTTTGTTCCCTTCCTCTGCTTATCACCTCAGCTAAATAAGAAAATAGCCTTCTATAAAAACTGATCAGAACAAGCACTCAGGAGCATTCACTGAAGTCCCACAAACTGGTCCCACTGGTCCCTCCTTGAAAACTCTATTCTGTGTGTCCGGTCCCTTTATCTCTCACCACTTGTAATTTCATTTTTCCCAGTGGATCACCACCATTTCCACAGGTCTTGAAGGACCCTGCCCCCAGGGCAGGACCCTGGCATAATCCTTCACTGTTTTATATAGTCAGAGGTGGAGTCCATCTAGATTTCCCATCTAAGCACCTCATACCCACACCTTCTAGACCAGCGGTTCTCAACCTATGGGTCACAACCCCTTTGTAACAATGAAAATACATCCTGTATATCAGATATTTACATTACGATTCATAACAGCAGCAAAATTACAGCTATGAAGTAGCAACAAAAATAATTCTGTGGTTGGGGGTCACCACAACATGAGGGACCATATTAAAGGGTCATGGCATTAGAGGGCATTAGGAAGGTTGAGAACCACTGTCTTAGACAATTCATCTATTTTCCAGGAGAATCATCTACCCTTGAATTCAATTAGTGGGTTGGAATTAAATTTTATTTCTCTCCTCAAAAATATATGCACAAATAAACACAAAAATAAGAAAACAGGAAGAAATAAATGATCACTATATGTCTGCCATATAAGAAACTGTTCATGGACATATATTAAAATACTCGATCTTGGTGAGAACTTCTTCATACAAGAATGGTCACAGAAACAGACAAATTTCTGAAACAGCATATTTTTTAATATCTGATATTCAGTAATTCAGAAATAATCAACACAGTCTAGACATTTACCTGGAGAAATAAACTGTCTAAAATCTTATCCATTTAGTAGCAAACTTTAAGGTAACATGCTAGAAAATTTCTCTCTGCTTCTTATATGAAGGGATTAAGAATTTTGTGGAGTAGTGTAAGATTTGGTTGGAGTTTTTCAGGACTAGGGATAAAAGTTTGTTGCTGGCTGATAACAGAATAACTTCTACGTCTTCTTTGACACACAATTTTGATGAATTTGACAAGAAATAACTCTGAAGGGGAAGAATGAAGTTCTTCTGTTGCTAAGGAGACAGCAGCCAAATCTCAGATGGCAGAGAACATTTGGAAACACACCCAGGGCTTCACAAGGATCGATTGCTCTTAACAATTCCGAGAGTCACATCCTCTAGAGCAGACTTCCAGTGTGAATTTTACTGGGGACCAGCAATGTGTCCAACCCATCTATCTCAGAGCTCAAGAATGAGGAAAAGAAGGAAGGAGAAAGACTGAGGAGAAGAGTCGTAATATCTATAATAAAAAGAGAGTTGCAAGAGGGAGCATGACCGTGAATATGACTTTATCTCAGGCCTTAAGAAGATATAAGACCTGAAAAAGAGGCCAACTACAAATGTGTGTTAAAATACCTGAGCGGTCTGTTACAGTGTTGTACGATGGCCAACCTCCCCCACAGGTAAATATCTCTAGAATCAGAATTTACTGTGCCTGGCTCCACATCTCCACATGAGGCCTTGGACTTGCGTACCTGGCTTTCCTACTGTTCTCCAATCTAGACGCTGTACCTTCAGTACTTCTCCTCGGGATTTTGTCGATTCCGCTCTCCCACCAACATCATGGGAAGAGGTTCACATCCCTTTCCCCAGGTTTCCTTCCGAATCCACCTATGCTTTGCACAGCTCCTATCTAGAAAGTTACAAGATCAGGCAGTTAGTTCTACTAAAAAATGAGAAAACAGGTTTGTAGAGGAGGTTCTCATTTTTATACCTCTAATTGGAGATGTTTTGAAGTTATCAATACCAGAAAATGATTGAGAAAACTGAATCACATAGAACATGCCTTTTATTTTATTTTATTTTATTTTTTTATTTTTTGCAGTTTTTGGCCGGGGTCACATTTGAACCCACCACCTCCAGTATATGGGGTCATGGCCCTATTCCTTTGAGCCACAGGTGCCACCCCTAGAACATGCCTTTTAAACTGAAACAATATTTCTTCCAATGGGATAAAAATTGGTTCTTCAGGTGGGAGCAGAGCAGTGAATTTTATATATTACAATGGTTTATAGTTTACCTAACAAAAATATTATTCTTTCGTATTTGATTTATTAGGAAAAAATTGTATTTAAATTTAATTTTTTCTTTATACGGGGGTAATAATTTAAAAAACAAGTTGAGAAACACTAGTACATTATAGTAACTCACTAAATACAATTTAATTAATTTGTGCCCAATATCAGTTAACTAGATATCAATACTTGCAAATGATATTAACTTTAAATTCTACATGATTAAAGATATGGCTGAAGAATTTGTCGTAATGCTCTTCTTTTACTATTCAATAATTGTGTTAATCTCCCCTTGTAATCCCTCATGTCTTTGATCATCTGTGCTAAGATTATTGCCGTTTGTATTGGGGAACTTATTAATGGTAGGAAAAAAAGTCTCAGTTTCTACTTAGGAAATAGCTTTAAGTTCTGACTTACATAATGACTTAAGCGCATAGGAGTGGCATTTCTCTTTGTGTATCCCTGTAGCTTTTCTTTCTCTCTCCCCTTCCTTCCCTCTCTCTCCTCTCTCTCACCCCTCAATTGTATATTTACATTTTTACAAAAATAACATAATTCCTTATTTTAGAGCACTTTTTTTACATGTGTGCTTATATTTATATATAAAGAAAGCTGGCAGTCTCCTCAATTATTCCCTGAAAACAGCATTATATTTGTTTTGTTTTGGTGTTTAGTAAAATTGGAGAATCAATACTTCAATCGATCCAATATTCTGGTTTGTTGAAACTCCTTGGTCTTTAATGATCTTAAAAAGTGAGAATCCAGAATAATTCATCTGTGTGTCAATTCTGTCCATCAGTATTTACAATGCTACAAATTAACACTGCGGCATCTAGAAATATTTATTTACAAATTACTGTAAAATAGCAATAGTATTTGATATATATGACATACACAATATATATTTTTGTTCAAAATGACTATTTTATTTATAAATGGCTTGGTGCCCGTATCTCAGTGGTTAGGGCGCTGGCCACATACACCAGGTAGACTCAGGCCTGATAAACAAAACTGACAACTACAAAAAAATAAAATAAAATACCTGGGCATTGTGTCAGGCACCTGTAATCCCAACTACTTGGGAGGCAGAGGCAAGAGAATCGCTTAAGCTCAAGAGTTGGAGATTGCTGTGAGCTGTGACACCACTCTACCCAGGGCAACATAGTGAGACTCTGTCTCAAAAAAAAAAGACTATATTTTCCAAAACAAAACAAAATTGTCCTACATTTTGGAAAAAAGCTATTTAATGTCTTCCTTAACAAAACACAGCTAGATGTTCATAACCACATTTGCATGCAATTTGTTGTGATGTGTTATTTTTGGTGGAAGTATATGAAGAACGTCTGGCCTCACCAAGCTGCACAGACGGAAGAGGAACCTTGTAGACCCTGTGAAATGGCCTTGAGGATGCTCAGGGGTCCTAGGAACTCCAAGAGAACAGCCACTCTTAAGCAGGCTAGCTAAATGGAGAAATTACCCTAGAGTAAATAAAAGAATGTTTTCTACACCTTCTGTTCTGAGTAATTATTTAAGATCCTTGCCAGGAGCATGAATTATGTTACTGAGAGCAAAATTGGAGGCCCTGTGTATGTAGTGCTACTTGGGGCAGTTTTTAACATAAAGTGCCCACCAAGAGTGGAATAATGAACTGTAGTGCAGGCTTTCAAGTCTCACTAATCCCAGAAATAGAAAGTAGTGTTTGTTTGCATCTGTACAAAGAGAAATTGAAAAGAACCATGCACAGAAACCAAACAACCCACAGAAAAGGAAACTATAAGCCACAAATTGAGTTAGTTGTTGGAAACTTTCGCTTGTTAGAGAAAGTGCATTTAGGAGCATGATAAAATATTGTAGTAGGTTTATGCTAAAACAGATTTTTCAGCCCTCATAATATTACAATTTTCTCTCTGTCATGTGATTTCTGCTGAGAGAAATACAATTAATGAAGAGTATTACTTCTAAGACTTCTACAGATGATTCAGACTTAAAAAAATAAAATGAAATGGACATATGCTTAGAAAAAAGAGCATTAAAAGCCTTCGTCCTCCTGCCCTATTTTCATAAGAGACTTTCTATGTTCCATCATACTTTAAAACTACCTCCCTTCTTGATTTAGCAAATATTTGAAAATTTTACTTCATTTTAAAATGTGAGGTTTTTAAAAGACAGGAAATACATTTAGCCTTCCTTCATCTTTTTTTATTTCAGAATATTAAAGGGTATGGGTGTTCTGTTTACATATTTTGTTTTTTATAAAAATTGAGTCAAGATTATAAGGCAACCAAGTTATTCACCTATAGAGTCATGGAGTAATCTAAAACTAGATAAATGGCTACATAGGGACAAATATCTATGCGTATGTAAATCCAGCACTATTGTGCAGTCACTCACCACTGACTAAGGCAAAATACCCTTGGTCACTGCCTGAGGCCTACCAGACTGTGCAGCATGGAAACCCCTTCTCTGAACTCCCAGGTTTAGTTTTTTTAATTTGTTCAGCAATTCCTCCCTCACAACAGTAACTGATAGTAAAAGTCAAGGCAGGAAGGAGCAAAGCCTCCCACCAAAACAGACAATTAGAAAATACACTAAGTTTGTTATTTCCTCAAATCGTTTGCCAAATTAAAAGATGAAGTGTTACCCAGATAAAATATTTTAGACATGAATATTTTATGAGAAGTTTAAATATGGGCTCACCTGTTTTAAATAGGAATACTTTTCTTTCTTTCTTTTTTTTTCTGAGACAGAGCCTCAAGCTGTCCCCCTGGGTAGAGTGCTGTGGCATCTCAGCTCACAGCAACCTCCAACTCCTGGGCTCAAGCGAGTCTCCTGCCTCTGCCTCCCAAGTAGCTGGGACCACAGGCACCCGCCACAACGCCCGGCTATTTTTTGGTTGCAGCCGTCATTGTTGTTTGGCAGCCCGGGCTGGATCTGAACCCGCCACCTTGGGTGTACATGGC
>CAUYTI010055420.1:0-30409 GCA_963575145.1 Galago senegalensis
TTTTGACACAACGACTATGCAAATAACATGAAATTTATGTGAACCAGCTTGATGAAAGTATGTCAAAATGTGTGTGAAGACACTACACTGTACCCCATGTTTGCATTAATGTACACAGCTATCATTTAATAAAAAAAAATAAAAAAATAAAAAAAAAATCTATTTCTTCCCCCCCCGTAGTTACCACTGTTCTACTCTGTTTTATATTTTTGATGCTTTTTAATATTCCACATATGAGTGACATCATGCAGTATTTGCTGTTCTCTTATCTGGTTTATCTCACTGAGTATAACATCCTCCAGGTTCACCCATGCTGCTGCCAAGGTCCACATAGTATTCCATTGCAAATATCCTGAGTCCTGGGTCACACGGTAGTTCCATTTTTACTCTTTCAAGGAAGCTTCATGGTGTTTTCCATAATGGCTGCACCAATTTACATTCCCATCAACAGTGTAGGAGGCTTCCTTTTTCTCCACATCCTCACCAATTATCTTTGTCTTTTTGGTTTTTTTTTTTTTTTTGAGACAGAGCCTCAAGCTGTCACCCTGGGTAGAGTGCTATGGCTTCAGAGCTCACAGCAACCTCTAACTCCTGGGCTCAAGCGAGTCTCCTGCCTCCGCCTCCCAAGTAGCTGGGACCACAGGTGCCTGCCACAACACCCGGCTATTTTTTGGTTGCAGCCATTATTGTTGTTTGGCGGGTCCAGGCTGGATTCGAACCTGCCACCTTAGGTGTATGTGGCTGGCGCCTTAGCTGCTTGAGCCACAGGCGCCGAGCCATCTTTGTCTTTTTGATAATAGCCATTCCAATAGGTGTGAGGTGCTATGTCCTCATGGTTTTGATTTGCATTTCCCTAATGATGTGACGTTGAGCACTTTTTCCTAAACTTGGTGGACATTTTTATGCCTTCATTTAAATAATGTCTAGTCAGGTCCTTTACCCATTTTTAATCAGGTTATTTGTTTGATTTTTTTAAACTATTGAGTTAAGTTTCTTATATGTTTTGAATATTAACCCCTTGTCAACTATAAGGATTGCATATGATTTCTCCCAAGTCCTCAGGCTATCTTTTCATTTTGTTTCTTTTGTTGTAGCCTTGATGTTTACTTTTGATTTTGTTGCCTAAGCTTTCACTATGATATCCCCTAAAATCACTGCCAAGGCCAACATCAAGAAGGATTTCCCCATTTTCTTTTAGAAATTTTATGGTTTCAAGCCTTATGCTTGGGTCTTTCATCCATCTTCAGTTGAATTTTATGTATGGTGTGGCATTATCCCCATAAACTCCTGCTAACCAGGCCCAGATTTCACTTTCCCTCTTGTCACATTTAACAAGAAATTTAATGTTTGTTCATTGCTCTAATTCAAGCTCCAACATTCTGGTGATGGCACACAAAAACATGCAACAACTATAAGGAATATCTCTCAGCAAGACACCACTACATGTTGACATGAACACAGCTGTGAGACCCAGCTGTGATACCAAGGTTATGAAACCTTACAAGCTGTTTGTACTGTACTGCCAACATATGTGAGTGGTGGCAAGTTCATGAACTTAATTGTCAGACATCTTACACTCACTAAATTGACCAAATTCACTCTAACTTCATGACGTTTATCTTGAAAGTTGTTGAAGATACCCATTTCGTCCAATGTGAGTAACTCTGAAAATCTTCTGTTATGACGTGAATTAAGTACAAAAACTGTGCCAAGTCAGTAGTATCGGTTGATTTATCTGAAGTTACTGAATAATACATATTTTCCTTTTGAAGTATTATGAAGTAGTTCTGTAAAGTTGAAGGTTAACTCATGCTGCCAACCCCTATGGTTCTCCTTGAAAGAGGCAGTTCCTTTGAAACATTATCAGGGTCTAAGCATCGTACAACTTCGACAATACATTCCCTTATGATTTCTACATCACTAAATGGCTTTCCTTTTTTTCCTGAGTATATAAGCTACTTTAAAAGTTGCTTCAGTGGCATCACTTCTAGGCTTTATTACTGCTTGAAGGAATTGCCTTTGCTTTAGCTGTTTATCTTTTAGCTTTTGCAATACAACATTTCATGCCTCTTCCTCTAATTTCAAGTATCTGTGGTCCTTATGAGTTTTATAATGCCAATGAGCACTGAATTTCTTTAATGTTGATATTGTGATTTCCCAAAGCAAGCAGATCATCTTTAGCAGAAACAAGATAATATTGTAATTCCCAATCCTCATCAAAAAGTCTGTTTTCTTTTTTCAGTGTTTTCTTGGTCGTCTTTGACATAATGGGCCGTTAAACAAATAGAATTAAAAAATACTGTTGACTGTTCAACTATTCACAAATTCCACTTCAAATAGAAACATAATGCAGTGTTGTCAAAACCTGATAACAGACTCTTTCTACCCCCATAAACTCTTCCCAACCTGCTTCATGTGGTAGTGGCAGCAGACAGGTGGGAGAAGTTAGAACTAAATCATGAGCATGGCAGCTGCCAGTTTGCCCTTTTGGCTTACTAATGTTCTAAACTAGGAGGAGTATTTCGTTGAAACTCATTTTATTTAAAAAACAAAAATATAAAAGGTTAACAAAATTGTATTAATAAAAATAAAAGGATTTGTTCTATAAAATTTGGATTCAGTCCAAAGGCTGTACTTAAGGTCCTAGAAGGTCATATGTGGCCTTATGGCCTTGGGTTGCTCACTCCTGGCCAATGCGCCTGTTTTTATGCCAGTACTACACTGTTTTCATTACTATAATTTTGACATCTGCAAATGTGATGCCTCCACCATTGTCTGTCTTTCTCAAGATTATTTTAGTTATTCAGGGTCTTTTGTGATTTCATTTGAATTTTAGAATTGTTTTTTCTATTTCTATGAAGGTGCTGTTGGAATTTTGATAGGAATTGCATTAAATATATATATTACTTTGTATAGTACAGATATTTTAACAAAGTTAATTTTCCCAATCCAAGAACAGGCGATATCTGTCCATTTATTTGTATAGTTTTCAATGTCTTTTACCAGCATTTTATAGTTTTCAGTATACACATCTTTCACTTCCTTGGTTAACTTTATTCATAAGTATTCTATTCGTGTTGGTAATAAATGGGATTGTTTTCTTGGTTGACAATCATTGGTGCTTAATAATTTACAGGCTCCTGGCTTGACTTGCAGGTAAACTCCTTCTGAGAAGTGACTGTCTTACTACCATATAGTCCCTGCAGAGCTTTCCAGAAAGCACAGGCTGAACAGGCACCGGTTGATTTCATTTCAGTGGAATTCAGAAGGATGCAACTTTCAAACAACACGGAGCTCACACCGTAATGGTACCTGGAATGTTTAGAATGTGCTTCTGTTTCAACAGCAGGGATAGCAGTAGCTCTTGAACTGTGGACATGACATCAATGAGAATTAACCCTTGCTTAGCACTTTCTGTATACCTCGCATTGTTGTAAACGCTTTACCTAGGTTATGCCACCTGGTCCTGCAAACAATCCTTTCAGATAGTTATTTTATATTCAGGTTTGTAGATGAAGAACCTGAAGCGCGGAGAGATTGGGAAATGTCCTCAAGGTTACACAGCTAGGGAGCAGCAGACACAAACACAGCCGTTTGGCTCCAGAGAATGTGTTTCACTTACTGAGCCGCATTGCCCCCTTAAAAAGAGCTAATCTATATATATATAAATACTATATGCCAGACACTTTATTAAATTCATCTGATCCTCACAACAAACCCAGGCGATGGATATTACTGTTATCTGCGTATTACAGACAAGTAAACTAAGTGCAAAGGAGCTCAGTCAGCAGGAGAGCTCAGATTCAAACCTGGGGTGCCTGGCTTCCAAGTGTATCCTCTTAATCATCATACCACAGATTCTCAGAAGATCCAGTGGATGAACAGAATGCCAATACTGAACTGATCTGTGTAGCGACCTTTCACATAGCAGAAGCTGGTGGGTGACAGATGACTTTATAAGAAGACTCCCTTCCCCACCCCCTGCAATTTCCACCAAGGTTGAAAATCACTATATCCTTGGACAATCATTGAGGCTGGAGATACATGCAGTTCTCTCCCATGTGGGCTGAGAAAATAGAGCCAGGCAAGAAAAAAATAGTTTGTATTTTGTTTGGAGTATGTGAAGATAAGGAAAGCAAGGCCCAAGGGTATTTGTTCATAAGGATAAGGATATGGGAGAAGCCGAGTGCTGGCAAGTAGGCGCTGCTGATGCTTCCCTGCGTTCTGGGCCTGTGGTTGGGAGCAGCCCAGTAGCAGGTGGTTCCTGGCTCTGCTGGCCATGGCAGCTCTGCAAAAACACAGATAGGAAGAAGCAGGGATGAGTACCGTGGTACTGTACCCCTGTACTGAAAGGTCACTCTGCTCCCAGGGGCATCTAAGGAATGGAAGTCCTAAGAGGAAGCAGGGAAACTCCCTGCTTTTCAGTTCCTAGCTGAGGTAAAGAATGAAAACAACAACAACCCCCCCCCCCAAAAAAGAAAGAAAACAGGCTTAGCAGAAACTGTAACTTCTCAGCTATGTCTTAGCCAAACCAATGGGATACTTTTCCTTTTCTTCATCTCCCCATTTAGTATCTGTATCTCCGTATAATACATATATTCCTAAATATTATTATTTTGTCTGTTTTTGAATGTTATATAAATGGACTCCTATGTGTTCTTTTATATCTTTCTTCTTTCATGTGTTATTACAGTTTGAAGATTAAGATTCAACCCCATTGTTTTAGTAGCAGTAGGGGATTCATTTTCCTGGTTATCTATTAGCTGTTTACATGAACGTGCTGCATTTTGGTTATCCATCCTCCTCTACACGAGCATTTGGATGTTTTTCAGGTTAGAGTTACTGACAATGTCACCATGAACATTCTTGTATATGCATTCTAGTGACATGAGCAATAGGGTATGCCCCTAGGAGAGGAATTGCTGGGTCACAGATACATGTATATGTACCTTTCACAGACACTGCCAAACTCTTCTGTGGTTGCACCAATTTACTCCCCATCTGCAAGGTATAAGAGTCACTATTACCCTACAGCTTCATGGACAGATGGTATTGGCTGTCTTTAAATGTTAGCCAATCTGGTAGGTATGTAGTTGTATTTGATTATGGTTTTAATTGCTATTTCCCTGACTACTGAGGAGGACGGGCAACTTTTCATTAGGATTTTCTCTTTTGTGAAGTACCTATTTATTTCCCTGAACTCCTGGTCTCAAGCAATCTTCCTGCCTCAGTCACCCAAAGTGCTAGGATTACCAGCATGAGTAATAGTCGTTCTTTCTCCGGTAGTGATAGTTTGCCTAGCTTTGGGATCTCAGCTCCACATGTCCACATATGAGTCAGCCAGACAGAGGCCTTCTGCACAGATTTCTGAAACCCTTTCTCTGTGTAGCTCCCTCCTTTCCAACAGTTTGCTTTGTAAAATCCAGCAGCCTCCTCCTGAATTCCATTCTCCACTCCCCTCTCAGCAAGCTGACTGCGCTCTGTGTGGGTCCCCTTCTTACCTCATTACTTTATCTTATCAAGGATTGCAGTCTGTGGGCTGGGGCAGGGGGGGGTTTGCAGGCTTCCAGTCTGGCACTGATTGTTCTTCAGAGTCAAAAGCAGAAGCCCTACTTTTAAAAAAAGTTTTGTTTTTTTTTTGAGACAGAGCCTCAAGCTGTCCCCCTGGGTAGAGTGCTGTGGCATAACAGCTCATAGCAACCTCCAACTCCTGGGCTCAAGCAAGTCTCCTGCCTCAGCCTCCCAAGTAGCTGGGACCGCAGGTGCCCGCCACAACGCCCCGCTATGTTTTTTGGTTGCAGCCATCATTGTTGTTTGGCAGGCCCAGGCTGGATTCGAACCCACCACCTTAGATGTATGTAGCTGACACCTTAGCCACTTGAGCCACAGGCGCCAAGCCAAAAAAAAGTTTTGAGTTTATTTACTTACTATCTAGTTCTGTCATAATTACTTTGATCTTTATTAATCTCTTTTTGCCGGCTTCCTTAATTTTATTCTTTTTATAACTTTGTGTATTTTTATTCTTTCTTTTTTTACTAAAAATAGTGCTATGAATTTTTCTCTAAGGAACTCCATTAGCTATTTCCACAGGTCCTGATATGTAGCATTTTGGGGGTCATTATTCTCTAGGTAATCTGTAGTTTGAGTTTTTTCTCTTTGACAGAATTATTCTAGTGGTTTTAAAAAATTTTGATGTGGTAGAGTTTTTTGTTTCAGTTTTTTGGTTTTGTTATTAATATTTAGTTATTAATATATTGCCTTTTAAATAAAGTTCTCTATATTGTTCATAATTTTAGAAAATGGTTTAGGGCAGTGCCTGTGGCTCAAAGGAGTAGGGTGCCAGCCCCATATGCCGAAGGTGAGGGGTTCAAACCCAGCCCCGGTCAAAAACTGCAAAAAAAAAGAACTCAAGAAAATGGTTGAAGTTTTCTCTGTAAATTAAAATTGAGTCATTATGATCCTTTGTAAACAAGCTGTTATTCATTTCCTAGAGTATAAATTATTGAGTAAATGTACCAATTTGGGGATACAAAATGAATTTAAATTTCAAAAACTATGTAAGTGGGGTATTTACTTTGGGTCCCAGTGTAAGATTATATTTTAAAAATGAGATTTAGGCTCGGCACCTGTGGCTCAAGTGGCTAAGTCGCCGGCCACATACACCTAAGGTGGCGGGTTCGAATCCAGCCGGGGCCTGCCAAAAAAAACAACAATGATGGCTCGGCGCCTATAGCTCAACCAGCTAAGGCGCCAGCCAAGAACACCTAAGGTGGCGGGTTCGAATCCCCAGCCCGGACCCGTCAAACAACAATGACGGCTGCAACCATAAAATAGCCGGGCGTTGTGGCAGGCGCTGTGATCCCAGCTACTTGGGAGGCGGAGGCAAGAGACTCGCTTGAGCCCAGGAGTTGGAGGTTGCTGTGAGCTGTAAAGCCACGGCACTCTACCCAGGGGGACAGCTTGAGGCTCTGTCTCAAAAAAAAAAAAAAAAACAACAACAACAATGATGGCTGCAACCAAAAAATGGATGGGCATTGTGGCAGGCACCTGTGGTCCCAGCTACTTGGGAGGCTGAGGTAAGAGACTTGCTTGAGCCCAGGAGTTGGAGGTTGCTGTGAGCTGTGATGCTACAGCACTCTACCCAGGGGGACAGCTTGAGGCTCTGTCTCAAAATAAATAAATAAATAAATAAATAAATAAAAATGAGATTTAGTGCAGGAAAAAAGTATGAAAACTGCGAGGCTCCATGACCTAAAAAATCATCCGGAATGCGTAGAATGTGAATATAAATTTGTATCAGCCCTAGAGTAGAGAGATGTCCAAGTAGCATTGAGATTAAAGGGTACCTAAAGTATTCTTTCTTTTCACTTTTCATTCCTTTCCTTTTTTTCCTCTATACAATGTTAATAAAAAACATCTAGATTACACAGACCCAGGCCAGGTGCTATAACAGTCTGTTATCAACAAGTGAGAGTATATTAAACATTTTTAAATTGGTCTTAGGAAAAGCAAAGGTGAAAAGAAAATTTAATTCTCCTGGACCTTTGTTCAAAATGTATTTTTCCATCTCTCCTGTAAGGAGTGAATTTTAATTAGTTTGATTCTGACTGTTTGGCCACGCATTTGTAATCTGTGTTCACACTTTGGGAAAGAAAAATTTGATGAAAGGAATTGGATAATAATGGAAATCTTGTCTGAGCAGAACAAATTGGAATTATCCAATATGATAGGGAGACTAGAGGCATTGAGACTGGTGACTACAAAATGCCTCTCTCCAAGAGGCTACTGTTCTGCCTGAACAGTCCTGCCCTGCACAGGGACAGAGCATCATAGTGTGGGAAGTGCTCTGGTGCTTGTGTTTGAATCCTGCCTCTGCAACTTTCTTGCAGGCCTCACAATCTCCCTGATCTTCACTTTCCTTATTTATAAAATGGAGGTAATAATTGTCACCTTGCACTTTGTGAGGACTGAAAGAAATGAAGTGTGCAAAAGTGCCTAATGCATCATGGGGGCTCAGAGAATGACTAAGAGGAGAATTTCCAAGGGAAAATGGACAGCAGGGCAGAGGATACTTGTGAGTTGCTAAGCTTGTTCCCAGCATTGAGAAGAAAGCAGGCAGGTGCAGGGGAGCGTGTGTGTGTGTGTGTGTGTGTGTGTGTGTGTGTGTGTGTGTTGGGGCTGGGGACTCTGTGGGCACACCTTAGGCCTTCTTCTCCTGATTCACTCTGAGAAACAGACAACCAAGGCCTTTTGCAGAAGAATTCGAAGTTCTAGTCTGTAATTAGGAAAGTCCCAAGAGTCTGTGCTTGTCCCCTTAATGTACCTCCCTGGAGCTTTGCCTGACAGGTTGCAGGCCCTCTACATCCTTTAGCTAAGCATGGTGCACCAATAAGGAACTGAGTCGGGAGTTTCTCTGCCAGCAAGTAGGACAAGTAGCACAAAAAGTGGGGAGGGCCTCTGGCGCAATATATTATTTAGGTTTTGCTATGGAGAGCTGTCAGAGAAGGAAAAGATAGATACTGTTCTTGGCTTTGGAGCTTGTAATTTAACAGAGAGACCAGCAGAAAACACTGTAGGCCCATATGAAGCTAATTGTAAAGCTCTAGGGGCCACACAGCTTTTTTTTTCCCTGAGAGAGTTGCAGAATCAAATAATCCCAGAGGTCAAGAGACCATGGGTTCAGGGCTCAGTTCAGAAAATTCAGACCCCAGATCTCCATGTGCGTCTTTCAGTATGAATTTTCTGAGCCCCTACTGTGCCCCTGGAGTTCCCTTGTCTTTGAGGTTAGGAGGATAAACTCAGGTCAGACAGATCTGGATTAATTTCCAAATCTTTCATTTCCTATTTTTTTTTTTTTTTTCGAGACGGAGCCTCAAGCTATCCCCCTGGGTAGAGTGCCATGGCATCACGCTCACAGCAACCTCCAACTCCTGGGCTCAAGCGACTCTCCTGCCTCAGCCTCCCAAGTAGCTGGGACTACAGGCGCCTCCCACAACGCCTGGCCATTTTTTGGTTGCAGCCGTCATTGTTGTTTGGCGGGCCCAGGCTGGGGATTCGAACCTGCCACCTTAGGTGTATGTGGCTGGCGCCTTAGTCACTTGAGCCACAGGCGCCCAGCCATCATTTCCTATTTTTTTAAGTGTATATATTTAAGGAATATCCATGACGTCTGGATATTCACACACAAAGTGAAATGATTATGAAGGGCAAGCAAATTAACACATATGCCATCTTTGTGCTTGTGTGGTATACCTAAAATTGGCTTTTTAAGCAAATTTTCCATGTGCGTTACAAAATTATTAACCATAATCCTCCTGTTGTACATTAGATCTCTAGGCTCACTCAGCTTATGTGACTGTGACATTGCTCCCTTTGACCTGCACTCCTGGTTTCCTCTCCCCACTCTGGTAGTCACCATCCATTCTTCATTTCTGTGCATTGGACTTTATTTTTGGATTCCACATATTATGTGAGATCTGGCTCTCACTCACTCTTCTATGGCCTTGGGGACCCACAAATCCTCTGGCCAGTTCCTTTTTTAAAAAAAAATTATCACATCAGTATGGTGATTGTGAGGATTTAGGGATTTTTTAGCATAGGGCCTGTACCAGGCACTCAGGAGGTACAGATAAAGGAGCTTAATTTTATTTCTTCAAGGCAGTGGCTTTGGGTGGCTGGGGCATAAGACATTTGGCTGTCACTATGGGGGCCTTAAACATTCTACATGCATAGGGCAGCTTACCTCCTTTTCTCCCTTACCCTCCATCCTCTGACTTTGGAATTAGAAGATGAAAATGAGCCCATTATAGCTTTGGCTCGACCTTCAAAGAGGGAAGCTGTCATGGTCCTTAATGCGGTTTTTTTATGCTGCACCCTGTGTGGACTGCCGGCCCACTCCTGCGTTCCTCTGGACGGGGGGGCTTTCCCACTCAGGGCGTCCTGGTGGACCGTGCCATCCTCATCCATATATGCGCCCCCAATTAAAGCCTTCCTGCCATCCCTGGGAAGTGGCCTGAGCTTGCAGGGCAGTGAAAGTGAAAGGAGGGAAAGGCCCCCCACCCAGCCATTCGGGCCCCAGCTCTGTGCTCTGCAGGCCCCTGGGCTGGAAAGAGACCAGGTGCCTGCACAGAATACCGGGAGGTTTGGGGCAGGGGCAGCGCTTTTATGGGGGGCCATCAGCCTGAACGAAGCCAGTTTCCTGTGGCAGCGGCTCCACAAAGCACACCCGCCACTTTCAGGGCCATCGTTCGCGAGCCCCAGAGGCAGGGCAGGCGAGTGCTTGCCGGCTCCACTCGGGTGTTCTTAGCAGGCACTTGCATCTCCTTCCAGCCCAGGGGCCTGCAGAGCACTGTGGGCTGCGGTCGCGGAGGCGGTGGGCGACTTGGGGGTCAAGTCACCCCCAAATTGGCCCCGACCCAACCTTGAAAGGGCCCCAGGAGAGCGGTGGGAGTGAGACGGGAGGGGCGAAGGGAAGTTTGTCTTCCTCCAAGCCCAGGAGGGGACTTCAGCTTCCCCAGGGCTGCATTTTCCAGGATGGTCCTTGGGTCAGACGGCAGGCTGGGCAGTGACCGCAGGGGGAGGGGAGAGGGTTCGCCAGTCGCCGAGTGCTCTGTGTGCTCCTTAAGCCAAGATCTGATTTCAGGGAGCATGGCTATGTGCTGAGTCAAAGCCTGCTCCTGGGTTGGGTCTGCTGCAGGCGGAGAGGGGAGCGGGGTGGGGGTGAGCACAATCTGCGGTAGTTAATGATTGATTACAAATCACCCCGCCTCCGGCCACCAGAGAGGGTGCTCCCCAGAGGGAGGATGGGCTATGGCCAGCATGGAGTCCCCCAGCTGGAAGAGGAGGAGCGGAGGGCTTCAAGGCGGAGCGCTCCCAGGGCGCAGAGGGCCGGGGAGCTCTGGCTCTTGTTCCTCCGCCCTCTCCCCGCCCCCCCCGCCCCGCACGCCCCAAAACCCCACCCCCAGGCGCCTGCTGGGCCTCTGCTAGGGTAGGCTACTCCAGGAAGTTTCCATGAAAGCACCTGTAAACTACCGTACCTTTGCCAGGAGAAAAAATCCAGCACCCAGTAAGGTGAGTTGCAGCCAAAAACCTTGGGCTCTTTTGGAAGGAGGAAGGGAAGTTGAGAAGCTCCCTGGACCTGGTGGTGCAGCGCTCTGCCTCATGGCTTCACCCCACAGCCCCGGCAGTGACTGCTCCCACATCATCGATCACAGCCATGTCCCCGAGTTTGAGGTGGCCACCTGGATCAAGATCACTCTCACCCTCGTGTACCTGGTCATCTTTGTTGTGGGTATCCTGGGGAACAGCATCACCATTCGGGTCACCCAGGTGCTGCAGAAGAAAGGCTACTTGCAGAAGCAGGTGACGGATCACATGGTGAGTCTGGCCTGCTCGGACATCTTGGTGTTCCTCATTGGCATGCCTATGGAGTTCTACAGCATCATCTGGAACCCCCTGACCACGCCCAGCTACGCCCTGAGCTGTAAGCTTCACACTTTCCTCTTCGAGGCTTGCAGCTATGCCACACTGCTGCATGTGCTGACGCTCAGCTTTGAGCGCTACGTCGCCATTTGTCACCCGTTCCAATATAAGGCCGTGTCAGGACCCTGCCGGGTGAAGCTGCTGATTGGCTTCGTCTGGATCACTTCCGCTCTGGTGGCACTGCCCTTGCTTTTTGCCATGGGTATTGAGTACCCTCTGGTGAACGTGCCTAGCCACCGGGGTCTCACTTGCAACCGCTCGCTCACCCGCCACCTCGAGCAACCTGAGACCTCCAACATGTCCATCTGCACCAACCTCTCCAGCCGCTGGACTGTCTTCCAGTCCAGCATCTTCAGCGCCTTCGCCCTCTACCTCGTGGTGCTGGTGTCGGTCGCCTTCATGTGCTGGAACATGATGCAGGCACTCCTGAGGAGCAAGGGGGGACCGCCAGGGGAGCGCGGGAGGCAGCTGCAGCTGAGGAAGTCGGAGAGCGAGGAGAGCAGGACGGCCCGGAGGCAGACCATCATCTTTCTGAGTGAGTGGGGTCCACCTGGGGGCAGCCGGCTCCCCGCGCTGGGCGCTGCCTGCGGGCCCCTTCAGGGGAAGTCGGCCCCCAAAGATGGGAACTTAATTTAAGTTCATTGAGGTGGAAGCGTTTATAGCAGAATGAGGGCATTGCTCCCGGTTTCTGGATATTTCTCTTCTCCATTTTGGGGACTTGTGGTGGGTTGTGGTGAAAACAGCAGGACTCAGAGGTCTGGGTGTATTCCAAAACCGCCGTGACTGACGGCAAATCACAGACTGTCTTGGCTAGAACGGAAATAATAACACTGGGAAGTGGCAGGGACAAATTAGGCAATGCAGGAGAGGTGAAAGTCCTTCGGAAAGGACTATGTTGTGGCAGAGATAAAGGGAACATTTTTTTTCTTTTAGGACAGAGGTCTCACTTTAAGGCGCTGGGTATTGTGCCATGGCATCATAGCTTGCAGCAACCTCAAACTCTGGGGCTCTGGATTGCTCAGGCAATCCTCTTGCCTCTCAGCCTTCTGAGTAGCCGGGACTAGAGACACTGGCCACAGGCCCCACTCATTTTAGTTTTAGTAGAGACAGGGTCTAGTTCTTGCTCAGGTTGGTTTTGAACTTAAGCAAACCACCCACCTGAACCTCCCAGAGTGCTAGGATTATAAGAGTAAGCCAAGGAGTCCTGCCAAAGGGAACATTTTTTTTTAGAGACAGAATCTCACTTTATTAGCCTCAGTAGAGTGCTGTAGTGTCACAGCTCACAGCAACCTCTAACTCCTGGGCTTAGGATTCTCTTGCTTCAGTCTCCCAAGTAGCTGAGACTACAGGCGCCCACCACAACACCCAGCTATTTTTTGTTGCAGTTTGGCCAGGGCCGGGTTTGAACCTGTCACCCTCAGTATATGGGGCCGGTGCCCTACCCACTGAGCCGCAGGCACTGCCCCAAAGGGAACATTCTTATCCAGCCTTGTCTTTACCCTGGAGACCCTTCCTTAGGCAATTTGGTTTTGTTCCCATTTTTCTCCTCCTTCAGCGAAACCAGCCTGTCAGGCCCACACATTCTCCAAGCTGCTATTTTATTCCTTAGAGTGGTCTCGGACCCAATCTTAAGGAACTGGAGCTCTCCTCAGGGTAGCACTTGGGTGTCTGCAGCAGTGGGTCTGATCCTCACCCGAGCAGAGGAACTTGGCAGGACAGCCTGTGCATCTGATCCAGAAAATCCAGCTTCTCTTGAGTCCCAGAATGTGATTGATCCGCCAGAATACACAGTTCCCCTGCAGAGAAATCTGCTTGTTTTCTAAAGTTGTGTTGTGATCCAATTATTTAAAGTTGAGGCATTTTTCTGTATTCAAAGAAAGTATTTAAAGGGAACCCACATGTCTGCAGGCCCCAGAGTGGCCTTGGTTGCTGCCCTGTGGGTCACCGGGCTTTAATGGACACACATGAAGTATGTGTGAGCAAAGGGTTTTCAAAAGTACTTTTTGGTAGAAACAAGAAAAAGAATGCACTGTGGCTGTGTGCATGGGAATCAAGGGGGAGTTGATTCATTCTCCTCTTGCCTGTGGCATCAGGAAAGGAATAAATCCTGGTGATGTTTGTTTTGGTGTGGAAACTTGAGCGACAGGTTCCAGGGCCAGGAACTGGACTAGAGAAAATTGGAAGGCAGTGAGAGAGAGATGGGAAGAACCAGCCGGTCGCGTCTCAGCCCTGCCCCTGGCGCTGGCATGGCAGTGACCAGCTGAGCTGACCTTACTCTGTGCCTGTGCAAAATGAGAGGAGGGACGTACTATACTTGGATGCCTACTGTGCATCAGAGGCTGTGCTAGGTAGTTTATATTTCTGTTTTATAAAGGAGGAGTTTGAGGCTTAGAGAAGACCTAGTTCACACTCAAAGATTATGACCCTGCTTCTCAGGGCAGGGAAATGAGTGTCTGCCCATGACGTCCTCAGGCATGGGGTGAAGGGAAAATGAAATAAGGCAGGACTTGGACAAGGAAGGTGCCAGGTAGGCTAGCCTGGTGCCTTGCTGCCTCCAAGGGCCAGCCTTCCTGGAGGTTGACCCCTGGCAAGTAATATTATTTGGGGCAATGGGAAGGACAGTCAACCCAATTCAATCTCTATCACCCACTGACTGCTACTCAGAACATTCCAGAAAGAAATGGGCATTGCATTTGCTTAAAGCTTGACTATTTGTTGAAAGACTAGTTCTCACTTTTGGCATACATACTGTTTTAGGCATCTCTTAAATTGTTAGTTGTAATTAATACGTTCATGTGAATGAATTTAATTATTTAATTAATTTTGTTTTATTTCTTTATTCCTTTTTCTTTCCTTCTTCTTCGTCTTCTTTTTTTTTTACAGAAGTGTGCAAGGCCCTGGCCTGAGTGGCTAAGAATTAGAGAGTAGATAAAAATTAGGAAGCAGTCTTCAACTGCCTTCAAATGAATTAAGGCTGCCTTTGACCAAAGGAAAAAATAATTGATTTATCTTTATTCTCTATTTGCCCATTCTTTGCATTTCTCTGAGTAGATACCTGTTCTCTGTCAGTGAGTCAAAGTTAAAGTCAGTTTCCATTTTGTAGCATAAAGTCAGAATGCGCAGACTTTCAGGTGTAGATGGAGAGGACCTTGGTGATCAACTCGTCTGTCAGTAATCGCCTGGGATGAGTTTGTTCTCGCTGCCACTCTCATTCTTTCCTTCTAGCTCCTTCTTTCTTTCTTATAACAACTCTGTATTAATCTCCCACTGTGATCCTGGTATAGACTGTTGAACGGTAATCAGGTGCTCAATGTGGGATAATGTCCTGGAGAAATTTACCATTTGTATTAGCCCATTTTCTCTGCAGTAGGTTCTCAAAGCAGTTCTCACAAATGTCCTCCTATCCCAATGAATTTCAAAGAGCTTTTAAAAATAGGAACCTCACTAATTAACTCAAGTTAGGAAATAAATTAATAGAGTGAAGAGGAAGAAATCATGGCCTGCATCCATCAGATTAATACAATGCAATTTACTTAGTGGGTTTCATAAAACTTGTGCTTTGGGGCATTTTTAACCCAGAACAAATGAATATATACATTGTTTACAAATCGCTGAATTTAATATAGTGATTTAGCTGTCTTTTTAGTATTTCATTTCACAGATGGATCAAATTAAAATAAGTATTTGCTCATTTTGAACAAATCTTGAATTTAATGTGAAATGTAAATGACGACATAGCACAAGATGTCTTTGGAGCTCTTGAGGCAATAAAAAAATAATTATGAATTTTACCCCTTGGTTGTTAAAAATGCTAACTTCTGCACAACAGAACCACATTCATAAATCTACTCAAAATGGGGAAGCCCATGTAGAAAATATTAATTTTCCTTTCTGCGTCTTTCCCTGTTGTGCCTGAATCTAGTTGAAGTGTTGGGCTGGCAAATAATGAAGACAAATTGGGAACTCTGGGAGAGAAAGTGGTGCCTGGGATGCCTACTAGCTCTCATGTGGTTTGAAGGAGAAACAATTATAATGCGAAAGTTCACATTCCTGGAAACCCAAGTCTCTTCCTTCCTTTTGTCAGCTCAGTGAGAATCAGTACTAGACTTGTTTCCTGTTGCAAGATTATGGCTAATGTAGCTGCGGAATATTGTCCAATGTCAGAAAAGAGGTTGCCGGTCTGGGTTTCTGCTTATTCTGGAGAACAGAAACTGGTGGATTTGGGTCTTTTCCTTTTGAGGATGAGCAAAATGAGCCTTCCTTACAAGCAAGTCCTTCCCAGAATTTCCATCTTATCTTTCTGATCTCTCCCTTGAAGTTATTCCAATGGAGATAGCATCCAGGACCCTGGACACCCATGTCTATGTTTATTGCACACATGGCTTGCTGTTAAATGTTACCCACTCAATGTGAAACAACAGAGTATGAAAGAAATATAGTTTTAATCTATAACTTTCAACAGTATAAAGTGATTGGGACTTGGTTATAGCTACCTCCTAGAGTACTGTAGGGAAGTGATTGGCTTTCGATTGTAGTTACGAGAAAAAATTTTTTTACAGATAATCATAAAGTTATAAAAGTAAAAAAAAATCATAGAAGATTCAGGGCCCTGTAATAATTACACTCTTTTATATTATAATTTGATCTCTCAAGGCAGAAGGAAAGGGAAGAAATTACATCTGTGTGGCAGGAATTGCACATCAAGTTGGGTTGCTCCTGGGAGAATATCTTGCTTGTGGACAATGTCCATCATGTGTGTTCGGATGGAAAAAAAGGTTGAGAGTTGATGCTGTAATAGATGGCTCTAAGAATAAAGTTGATGTACCTTAAGATATTTGTGGAATGAGCCAGGAAGAAGAGGGGAGAAGGAGATCAGAATCACATGCTCTGGGTTTTTAGACCCCAGATTTAGAGGCCAAATTAAGGGAGGGGAATGGGAGAAAGTAAGAGAGAGAAAGAGAGTGGTTGACAGGAGGTTGTCTTTATCTGAGGACGATCAACACCCAGAAAAAACTCTTAAAGTCAATTTCCTTAAAGTGGGATCTAAAATTTCATGTGGAAGGAGGTTTGGGATTTGAAAGTGAGAATTATAGACAGAAACTTATCTTGTATTTTATAAATAAAGGTGATAATTACAACTATCTTAATTCTTATGACAGTTATTCATAATAACCTGTATGTGGCTTGAGGCCATGATTTTTCTGACAAAGCTGTTTGGTAGCCTTTGTGTTGGATTTTCTCACTAGGATCTTGAACACAGACAGGTCTTCTCTTAACTCTTTGCTATTTAGATCACCCTCCTGGAAGCTGCTGTCCTGGCATTATCTTTGTCAATTTTCCATTCTTTCAGGATTAACTGGTCTAATGCAGACAGGCCTTCGTTTGTCAGTGTCCTGGCCTTTAATTCATCTGTTTCTCCAGCTGCCTTTTCATTGACTTCCTAAAACTCCATACCCCGTGTGCAGGCCATGACCAAAAACATAATTAGTTTAACAGACCCATTCTTATCCTCTTATGTACATCAAGGTTACAAGGAAGTGCATGGCTTGAAATGTTTCTAAAATGCTCATAAGAATTTTTAAGTAGCTGCTTTCTTGACTAGTTTAAGAAAATATGTTTTCATCATTAATTTTCTTAGCATAAAAGGGCATATCAAGCCAGTCTCTCTGGAAATATCATTAAAATAGTGGAAACTATTCTTATAACCCAAATATTTAACTATACCAGGAAAGAATTTTGCCTCAAATACTCTGTTTATCGTCCTGGTTCTCTTCTTCCCTTTAATGGTGTAGATGCGGCTATAATAAATGATATTTCAAGTTTATTTTTCTATTTGTGTTATCTGTCATAAATTGCAAGTGTTCTGTGATCAGCTTGGCAAACAAATAGAATAATGCTGCCTTATTTTTATAATCAGGCTGTGTCAGAGATTTCATTTCTCTGCGAGAGAGATGCATTGTTTCTGAGAATGGGAATATGGAACCCCAGTCCCCATTCATTAGCAAGCCAGTTCATCTGTCTTAGTTGCATGCCTCATGGGGGCTGCCAAACTGTAATAAGGAGGCAGAGGCCTCAGTTGAGCAAAGCATTCAGCTTATTAATGCTGAAACTGCTCAGAATAAAAGCCATCTGTGAGCTGACACAGCACAGAGGAAGAATACTGAATGGGAGTTGAGGAGCCCCCGCTGGCTGCATTAGACAAGGTACCCTGAAGAACTGCTTAGATGACGCTATGTACATATCAAGTCCCATCACCTTTTCCTCCCCGCCAGTTTGCAACTCTGGGACGACCCAACTAAATCTCCAGCTCTGCTCCTTGGCTACCTCCTGAGAGGAGACTGGCCACCATTGCTGCTGTTCATTCTTGTAGATGAAGGGTGTTCAGCCTCCTATCACCCCTGCTCTCTGGCGTGTGACTGTTCAGCCTCTCCTCACCCCTGCTCTCTGGCTTGTGACTTCCTTTGCAAGTACCTGCAAAGAGCTCCTGCTCCCCACTGCCCTTTCTACTTGACCCTTCCAGGGAGCCTGCTCTCTGGGTTGTCCCTGGGAGAATCTGCATCTGCTCTTGCCCTTATCTGGCTGTTCTTCACGCTGTCACCCCTAGCAGCTGGTGGACATCACCAACCCCATCTCCAACGCCATCAGACTAAAGCCAGTCATGGCTTCCCATAGGTGTTATGTCAACCACGAGCGGGAAACCTTGACATGGGCCGTGGTGTTGGCTGCCTCTTCTATTCCATCGAGGGCCATTTCCCCTTGTATCACTCTGCTTGGCCACCATAACAGCATGCCCCAGACCGCATGGTTTGAACAACAGACAGATTTCTCCCAGTTCTTGAAGCTGGAATTCTGAAATTGAGGTGCTGGCAGGGTTGGTTTCTTCTGAGTCCCTCTCCTAAGGGTGTAAGTAGCCGCTTTCTCCTGTCCTCATGTGGTCCTTTTTCTGTGTGTGTGCCCTCCCAATGTCGTTTCCTCTTCTTACAAGGATGCCAGTCCTACCAAATTAGGTTTTACAACCTCACTTAACCTTAATTAGCTCCTAAAGGCCCTCTATCCGGAAACAGTTACATTGAGGGTTAGGCCTTCAACTTATGAATTTGTGGGGGACTTAGTTCAGTCCACAACACCCTTTAATTGTTTACCCCAATGGCCCCCATTCACTCCCTTCAACAGACTGTGCCTGGGCTCTCCCAGCACCCGGCAGGTGTGCATGTTGTTGCCTCTGAAATACTCTCTGTCCAGCTCTTCCCTCTGCTTATCCCTCACCCCCACTCTGTCCCCAAGCTAGGCTTTTTCTCCTCCCTTAGGTCTCCCAGGGAAGCTGGCCCATCCTCCCTGACTTCATTAAACTTGTGTCGAAACAAGATTCACAGGTGTAGTTTATCGTTCAATTGTGCAGTCCTTCAGCTGGTGTCTGCCTTCCTTCTCTCATGGGAGGGCAGGAAGACCTCAGATTTTGCTGCACCCCACACCTCCATTATGGCCCAGTGCCTGGCATATGGCAGATGGTCAGTGAATTCAGGATGTCCCAAAAGTCACCCTTAGAGTCACCAGACACAGAGAAAATGGGAAATTGTAGCTAAATATACCTTTACTTACAAAATATTCATTATACAAGTTTACAAAGAGGTGGCCAAAATGTAGAGAATCTTTTATAAATATTTTGTACAGTTTTGTAATGAATTTTTTTTTTTTTTTGAGACAGAGCCTCAAGCTGTCCCGCTGGGTAGAGTGCCGTGGCATCACTCACAGCAATCTCCAACTCCTAGGCTCAAGCAAGTCTCCTGCCTCTGCCTCCCAAGTAGCCAGGACCACAGGCGCCTGCCACAATGTCCGGCTATTTTTTTTTTTTTTTTTTGGTTGCAGCCATCATTGTTGTTTGGCAGGCCCAGGCTGGATTCGAACCTGCCACCTTAGGTGTAGGTGGCTGGCGCCTTAGCCACTTGAGCCACAGGGGCCGAGCCTGTAATGAATATTTTGTAAATAAAGGTAGCTGTGATTTCCCATTTTCCCTATGTGTGGTGACTTTAGGGGCAACTTTTGAATGAGTAAACAAATGAGTGTCAGCTTGGAATCAGGAGGCGATGTTCTATTTCCCTTGGGCTTGTGCTCCATAGAAGTTTATCATTCTCAAAAATGTTGTAGTTAGTCTGAACTTAAAGATGTAAGATGGCAGCGCCCATAGCTCAGTGATCAGGGCGCCGGCTATGTACACCATGGCTGGTGGGTTTGAACTCAGCCTGAGCCAACTAAAAAACAACAATGACAACTGCAACAAAAAAACAGCTGGGCATTGTGGTAGGTGCCTGTAGTCCCAGCTGTTTGGGAGGCTGAGGCCAGAGAATTGCTTAAGCTTGAGAGTTTGAGGTTGCTGTGAGCTATAATGCCACAGCACTCTACACAGGGTGACAGCATGAGACTCTGTCTTGAAATAAGTAAATAAATAAAATAAAGATGTAAGAAAGGGCTCTGACTCTTCTGATTCCTCCAAAAAGTCAACCACCATGGAAGACATCAAAGATTTGCTCTCTCCTGAACAAATGTGTGGTTGGTGTCAATCAGACCCCGAATATTAGCTTCAACCATAGGTACCTGCTACAAGTATCCATGAAATATAAGTGATTAGAGTGGTGTTTAACAGTTCATGTCAAACTCTTCTGAACAAGATGTTAGCTCAATAATACAACTGTAAACATTATTTCTTAGCAGGAGATTTCTCACCTGCTTGTTGACATCAAGGAGGCACTCAAAATAATGGAAAGCAGGGGCTACGTATTGAAAAAAACCAACGTGTTTTTAATTTTTCCCTTAAATTTCACTCATTTGCAGCCATCTCCCTCAAGGACTAGCCATGGGATTTCTCACCTGAGGGGAGGAAAAAGCAGGCACTGCCTGGGACAAAAGTGTATGGATCAGTTTTGGGCCCAGAGGCTGAAATTCTTGACCTCTTTAGCTAGGCAGTTATCTCCAAAGCCAGGCTTTGTGAACAGTGAAAAAGGATTGCTTAACTGCATAGCTCCCCCTTTAATGTGTCAGGAGCCCAGCCTGGTGGACTAGATCAGCCAGTTCCAGGCAAGACCATAGCTAAGGGGTTTGAAATTTACCCTTAGAAGCCATTTCAGGGTTTTACGGAGTAAAACAGCACAGTTGAATCCCTGGCGCTGCCCTGAGGTGACAGCATTTGTTGCATTGCACTCTGGGTCAAAATGCAGGTCTGCTTGTGTTCCCAGAAGGAAAAAGAAACAACCCTTCCCAGTGACATAGTCCTGGTAGAGCAGTTGAAACCACTGAGTGCTTGTGGACATTAACCAGACCTCTGGCTCTTGGTTTACCCAAGTCTTGCTGCTCCGTGGCCAGACAGTGACTCTATTTCCATGCAGCAACTCCTACTTCCCAGCACAGAGGCTCACACTGCCCCCTACTTTGCTCAGGCTGTGGTTATGAGTCAGTTCAAGGGGGCTGAGCTAGGTCACAGTAGCTCTCACTTGTTCTCCCTGTTGTGCAATGGCCTATCCACTCTTTCCCAGCAATCTCAAGCCCCCACTTCTTCCTTGAACTGGTTCTGAACCACTCCAGCACACACTAGGTCTTCCTCTGTGTGAGGACCCATCTTAGACATGTCTCAGGTGGGGCCACAGGTGCTGTCTCCCGACTATACCTGGAACTCCCTGAGATCAGAGATCCTGCACTCTCATGCATCTTTAGCCTTCTCACCGGGCTTGGAGTGAAGGCTGCACACAATTTAATAGGCTGGAATTCCTGACAGTGGCTACTGCTCCTGAAACAGAAGGAAACCATGCACACCACAGTCTTTAGGAAGCTCCCTCAGCTTCCTCTGCCTTTCCTCCTTTACTCGGTGGTAGCCAGAATTCTGAGATGCTCCCCTAAATTCCTGGGCTCTGGAGTACACATACCTTCTTCTGTCCATTCAATCAACCTGTAATCTAGGTGTTGTAGTGAAGGGATTTTGCAGAAGTAATTAAGTTCCCAAATCTGTTGACCTTAAAATAGGGAGATTTTCTGCGTGGGTTTAACTTAGTCACATGATTTTTTGAAACCTGGGTGTAGAGGTCAGAGACAGGAGAAGTCAGAGAGTCAAAGCCAGGGAGGCAATGGGCAAGGGAGAACTTCTCTGCTGCTGGCTTTGGAGATCGGGGGAGCCCACATGGCAATCTCTAGGCATTGCCAGCCAGCAAGGAAATGGGGATCTGAATGAGCTCTGAGGTGGATGTTTCCCCAGAACTTCTAACAGAGATCCCTGCTATGCCTTGCCTAGTTCTCTTGTCCACAGAACTGGGTGCTAATAAATAAGTATTGTTTTAAGTCACTCAATTTTTGACAGTTTGCTATAACAGAAAACTAATAAATTCTCTGAACACTGAAAAGGGAGCTCCAAGGTAAACACATGTCCTGCCTTAGTTATATCTTTAACAACAGGTTCAATCTCCAGAAACTTCTCTTTGAAAAGTCTCACCTTCTAAGAACTGTACCCTTGGTCCAGCCATTTATTAATTCACAAGCCATTTATTGATTGATTACCTACTCAGTGGTCAATGAGCAGGAAGTTTACCAGGCTCTGCTGCACCATGACATTTTTACTGGAATTTTAGATGCTTGTTTTGGGAATCCAAAATTTATGGGTCTGTGTCTCACCAGCTGAATTTTTGGAATCTTAGACATCAAAGAGGAAAATGGTATTGGATTAATCTTATAATTATCATTTGGACCTCCTTTTGGTAGCTCTTTTTCCTCATTGCCTGGCACTTAGTAGGTATTGCATAAATATTTGGTGAATGAGGCAATGTCTGGGCAGCTTTGCTGCTTTCTGGAGTCTCCTCCCCAGAGGAGAGATTACCTACATCCTTCATCATTTAGCTTCCGACAGAGAAAGTGTGTGTTGAGAGGAAGCCGACCCCAAGGCTGAAAGCAAATCTGAATAAGAGAGATGTCTTGGCTAGGAGGCCTCATCATTCTCTGATTTAAGGTTTTGTGCCAATTTATAAACTTGAAAAAATGTCCTGTTTGTACTTACTGTGTATAAGAGCCATTCTGGCAGGCAGAGGACTTTTTAGACATCTCATTCCACTGCTTTACACATCTCAAGGGTGGCTGGGTAGGTGGAGGGTGGTCGTGTTACCAGAACCTGACAGAATGGGATCAGGAAGCCAGGCTGCAGCATCAAGTTGCTATTGTACTTGTTAAAAATCTAGCAAAGGCATGCAGAAATGGGAGCAGGCCAGCTGGCATGACGGATGGTCGTTGAACTTGGAGTAAAAGAGCTATTCTCTTTCTCCAGAGAAGGAGGGAAAAGTCTACCCTACTTTAGAAATAAAACACTCTATACAGGGTATTTGGGCCAGAGCCAGAGTTATGGGACTTTATATATCCTATTTGGCTTTATTTATTATATAATATATAATAATGTAAATACAAATTATGCATCAAGTATTATATGTTGTACTTTTTTGGAAGACATGATATATGCAGAAGGAACAAAGCTTTCTGGGAAATTTATGTGTCTTCCTATATGCCTCCATTCTGAAGGATTAAATATCATGTTGAAATGACAGCTGCATATTTTCTATATTTAAAAGACAGCTGACAGGCTGTCACTTTTTCAAGTTCCAGTTTGTCTTGACAGGGTTGGCAAATAGGTCTCCTTGGTGATTCAAGGTTGCTGTCTTGAGAATGCAGGAAACTTCTCTAGGAACAAACTGTTCTCCTTAGACCTTAGAGAGTCATATTGAATCTCTTGCAAGCCCACGTCCTCCAGGAAGCCTGCCTGGGCTGGCTTTATCCTGCTTTAATCACTCCTGCAAATCTTGGCACTTCATTTGCTGGTTCATTCATTAAGTGTTTATAAAACCTCACTGTGTGTATAATATCATTTGCCACCACAAGCACCTTTGAGGGAGCTTAATATTTCTCCAGTTGGGACAAAATTTAGAGGGGGAGCCTTGGAGAAGCCTCCAAATACCACTGATTCAGGGGCTGGGGCAGTGGCTCTTTGTAAAGTCAGCTTATATGTTACCAGAATTGTTAATAAGAAGGTTGACTGGACTTCACTCCAGACATGTTGCCTACATCCCTCGATACTCACTGTGTGGTCCATGGACCAGAAGCATCAGCACCAACAGGGAAATTGTAAAATGCAGAGTGCTGGGCCATCCCCACACAGAATGAGTTACAGTCTCACTGTAAGAAGACCTCTGGGGGACCTATGCCCTAACATCAGGGCTGAGCAGCCCTGATCTACAATTGTGGAAGGGATTCTTTAACTCAAAGCTTAGAAAAGGATGAATTAAGAATGACTAACCTCCCCAGCTGAGATGAGAGTTGTTGATCACTTTGTAGTTGTAAATATACAACTATGCTTAACACTTCTGCATAAGAAACTTCACATTATTTTTAAGAAGAAACTTAAACCTGGCTTTAAGCCTCCATTTGCAACGTTGTGAAAATTTTAATCTCAGTAACATTTTCTTTTTGGTGGGGGGGGCTTCCTCTTTCCCATGTTGTGTCAAAATTCAAGAAGCATATAGGCACTCAGAAATGAGGCATTTGGTCCTTTGTTCAGAGAATTTACTGTTGTTCCTTCTGTTCTATGATTCTGCTGTCAAGGTTGGTCTGAGGGTTGGGGCCAGCCTTTACGTTTGCATCTCCACCCTCATGGTGTCACCAGTATGAGGGTTTCATCATCCTCACTTTGCACACTTGCCCAACATAATCAACCCTTGCAATTTGGACCGGGATCTGCCATGTTCCAAAGTCCATGTTCTTTCCCTGAGAACAGAGGTGGTATTTTAAGAGAGGACACCCTCCATCAGGGGGCTTGTTTCGGACCATCAGGAGTGGGGGAGGGAAGAAAGCATGATACCAAGTCTGGTGGTTTCGCTTTTAGGCCACTGAGCAGCTTTTGGATTCTTTTATGTTTAGAGAATTGCCCTCTTTTTGAATGTGTTTCCCCAAGGTTGTGGTCAGAAACTTCCTTTCCTTGAATCCCTTGCTGCCAGGATACAATATGTGACCTGGGCTGCATCAATTTTATGCACTGAAAGAGAGTGATTGCAAGGAGCAGCAGCCACATGAAGTGTCCTTGGAGACAGGCCATTGTGTGGCAAGTGGCATCGAGAGAACAAAGAAAGGAGAACTAAGGTCAGCCTTTGAGGCCAGATGTTGGCAGCATCTCTGCTTTGGTGCAGTCTGGGGGGATAACCTGATGTGATTCTCTGGCCTCCTAGGTGTCATGGGAAATAACTAATAACCTTATTTCCGGTTGAAATTGAATCAAGCTTTGTTGTTTGCACTAAGTGCTCTGTAAATTCAGAAAACAGGTAATAGAAAGACTGGGAGGGTCCCAGAAGGGAGCAATGAATGTGGATTTAGATCAGAAAGCAGACAGGGTATGGAGGAAGATAATAGCTAGGCTGAAGGAGGCAGGCTACATATGGGAGGCAATGGGGAGCCATGAAAGGCTTTTGAGAAGAGGAATGGCAGGAAGGGGTGCGACAAGACTGATATGGCTGTGGTGTGTGTAGCTGGCAGGCAAAGGCAGTGTGTGGGGGCACAGGTTTAGAAGTGGTTGTGGCTTCTGATGGCTGTGCAGGTTTGGCCAGGAAGGGTCCTAAAGGTGGTAGTTGTCAACTCTGGTAAGTGTTTCAGTTGCCTGGGGAGCACTGGACAATACCCCCCTCCAGCCCAGGGAGGGGGAAGGAGGTGGGATTGTTTTAAGCCTTCAGGGGTCTCCAAGGCACAGTCATGCCTGGGAATGGGGAAGAGGGAGTTGGAAAGGCAAGCTGGGACTGGCCGGGGCACCTTGGTGGCTGTGCCAAGTTTCTTTGACCACCAAACCCGACCCTGAGTTATTTCAGAAATAAAAAAGGAATTTATTGAAAATATGCAGGATAGGTCACAGAGTGCAGAGAAAGGCTACAGAACCAAACTGTTCAGGGATCTGGGGATTGGAAATTCACAGACAACTGGCTTAGGGTCCGTCATCAAGGGGACAGCTGCTTCAGGCATCGGCCCATCCTTGGCTGTCTTTCCAGTCAGGAAGGCGACTCTTAGTGGACCAGCAAGGGTTGTTTATCCAGCCCCTGTGAGCCTGAGATTCCAGCAGGTGATGGATGGTGCCTTCAGAACCACATGCAGTGAGAGGCAGGTCCCCAAAGGAGAGCCGTGCTGTCCCCAGGAGAGCGGGGGCAGAGTTAACAGATGTCCCCTGAAGGGGTCTTATGGAGCCAGGGGTTTGGTGAGGAATGTGTCATCCTTGTGGTTTTTCTATGCAGCCTTTCCCCAGTCTCTCTTCTCTGTGGTCACCCTCTGTACCTCCCCCTGCCCTGGCTGAGTTCTGGGCGCCTTGCCCAGGGGTCCAGACGGGTGAGTGGGAGGGAGCAGCAGCAGAGACTCTCACTTCTGAAATGCTGCTGCGGGGAGCTGGTTAATGCCAAATCCTCGGGCGTGTCTCCTCCTGGGAACCTGACTCATTCGCCTAGGTCGCTGACCAACTATCAGATTGTGGCTTTTCCTTTTCACAAAGTCAGGTTGTATTTGAACCTTGGCCTGGAAAACAAAGGTCGATGGCTATGCTTCGGAGTCAGATGCACCATTCACTTCTAGCACCGGGCAATTGCCCTGCAATGTTGGCAGTAAGCCAGGACTCCTTGTTTCAGATGTAAAATTCCACCTTTGATGTCAAGGATATTTACCATAGAAAATAGGAATAAATGAGGTGTATTCATTGCCTTCTGAAAATCCAAAAAGTCATTTGAGAAAAAAACCTCTAGTAATTTGTAAAAGGTTTTGTTCAGAAACTGTTTGCATTTCACATTAGAAGGCTGATTGACTTTTTATTTTTATAACAACTAAACTCCATCACTGGGGTGGTTATTTTCTGTCCCTATAAGTTAAGAGACAACAAGGCAGCTGTTCACTAAAGCAGTTCTTCAGAATAATCACTTCTCTTGGTGTGTCCTGAATGGGAGCCACTATATATCAGGAGAGGGTTCCCTGCTCTGAGATCCACGGACAGGCTCTAGGACAGGCTCTAGGACACACGGACTTCATCAGTGGGTGGGGTCCTGAGTATGTGGTACTGCGTCTTAGGTAGGGTGACCAGACGTCCCGATTTTGGCGGGATAGTCCCACTTTTCAACAATTTGTCCCACATCCCGCGGTGTTTTAAAAAAGTCCTGATTTTTGGAAAGAATGCACGAATGGGCTGGAGAACAGGAAGGGAATATACGGTTTTCGGTCGCCATATGGCTATTTCGCCAGAATATGAGTTTAATTATTTTTGTTAATTTTATAATGTTAAACTGTAATAAATAATTGATGAGAAGTGATTATCCAGAACTGCTTATCAAAGTTTGCATTGTTGTCAGGCCCTGCCTGCCCCGTCCCCTGCCCCCCCCCCATGTTGTCACGCCTTACAGATGTTAAAATCTGGTCACCCTAGTCTTAGGTGGCATGAGTGATGGCAAGGGGACTGTGTGGCTGCCTTAGAAAATTACCACATACCTGATGACTTAAAACAACAGAAATTTATTTTTTCATAGTTCTGGAGGCCTGAAGTCCAAAATTGGTTTTACTGACCAAAGACCTTATACCTTCTGGAGGCTCTCGGAGAGAATCCATTCTTTGACTCTTCCAGTTTCCGTGGCTTGTGGCCATGTTACTACCTTATACTAGGCCAGTATCTTCAAATCTCTCCCTGCTCTGTCTTGAGGCATCATCCCCTCTGTCTCAGTCCATCTGGGCTACTGTAGTAGGGTATCATAGACCATGTACTTTGTAAACAACAGAAATTTATTTCATAGGATTCTGGAGGCTAGGAAGTCTAAGATCAAGGCACTGGTAGGTTCCATGTCTGGTGAAGGCCACTTTTAGGTTACAAACTGCTGACTTCTCGCTGTGTCCTCACATGATGGGAGAAGCCAGCCAGTTCTCTGGGGCCTCTTTTATAAGGGCACTTATCCCATTTTGAGGCCTCCAACATTATGACCTAATTACCTACTAATTACCTAATAGGTTTCCAACATATGAATTTGGGGGGATACAAACATTCAAACCTTAGTATCCTCTGTGTATGTCAACTCTCTGGTTCTCTCTTCTAAGAACACATGGGATGGAATTTAGGGCCCACTTTGATAATTCAGGATAATTAAAATATTCTGATCAAGATCAGCTCCGCCTCAAAATCCTTAGCTTAATCACATCTGCTAAGACCCTTTTCTTTATAAGATAACATTTATGGAATACAGGGAGGGAGTGGACATTTTTTAGCTTACTATAGGGAGCAGAAATACTAGAAAGTATGAATTTAATGTGGTCCGCAAGCATAGTGTATGAAGAGACACTGCACAGTATAGAGGTGTATCTGTCTCAATCTCCTTTCATTACCTCCAAGTGTGTGTGACTTTGGGCAAATTACTCAGGAGCTCAGAACCTCAGTTTTATTGCTTTACATCAGATGTAAACCAACGCCAAGGGGTGATTGGAGCATTCAGTGAGAAGGGTATGGAGCCCTCCAGCACAGTGCATGTAGAAGGGGCTTAACAAAAGCTATAGTAGGGCCTTGAACAACACAGTTTTTAACTGTTCAGATCCACTTATACACAAATTTTATTCAGTAAATATATTGGAAAAGTTTTTGAGGATTTATGACAATTTGAAAAAACTTGCAAACTGCATAGTTTAGGAAAAGCAAAACAGAAATTAAGAAAAAGATATGTTGTGAGTGCATCAAATATATGTAGATGCTAGTCTATTTCATCACTTAGTACTGCAATATATACATAAATCTCTTATAAAAATTAAAGTTTAGGCTTGGCGCCTGTGGCTCAAGTGGCTAAGGCACCAGCCACATACACCTAAGGTGGCGGGTTCGAATCCATCCCCGGCCCGCCAAACGACGATGACAGCTGCAACCAAAAAATAGCTGGGCGTTGTGGTGAGCATCTGTGGTCCCAGCTACTTGGGAGGCTGAGGCAGGAGACTTGCTTGAGCCCAGGAGTTGGAGATTGCTGTGAGCTATGATGCCACGGCACTCTACCCCGGGGATCGCTTGTGGCTCTGTCGCAAAAAAAAAAAAAAAAAAAAAAATTAAAGTTTACTAAAACTTACAAACACAGATTGTACATAGTGCCTTTGCAATTGAGAGGAATGTATACAAATGTAAAGATACAATGGTAAATCATAATTGCATAATATTAAGTGTAATATGTACAACTGTAGTAATTTCATAGCCACCTCCTGTTGCTGTTGCAGTGAGCTCAGTTGTTCTGAACGTTCACCTAAAACTCTGTGCAATGCTAATCATCTTGGCATGAGCAGTTGGTCTCTCTGGCAAATTACCTATCAAAGTAAAAAAATGATCTCTCTGTGGTTCTGGAATATTTTTCATCATGTTTAGCGCAATACTGTGAGCCTTCAGTAACACCATGGGACCCATATGAAGTGCCACTGTGATGTTTGAAGTCTTCCCCAAAAGTAAAGTCATTATGTTACAAGAAAAAGTTGGATTGCTTGATATGTACCATAAATTGAGATCTGTACCTGTGGTTGCTGCCATTTCAAGGTAAATGAGTCCAGCATAAAGACTATTGTAAAAAAACAAAAAGAAATTTATGAAGCTGTCACTCCAGCTACACCAGCAGGTACCAAACCTTACACTTTTTTTCTGGAAGACATTCTCTTATATTGAAAATTCAGCTTTTATGTAGGTACAGGGTTAAAGCTTTACTATGATTTTAGAAAAAGGGAGGTCATTATATAATAACTTAAAGCAAAAGGAAGGTGGAAGATCAAAGGTAGAATACTTTAATGGCAGCAAAGGATGGTTTGATAATTTTACAAAGAAGTTGGTTTTAAAAAAGGTCAAGATAATAAGAGAAGCAGCTTTCAGTAATCAGGAGGCAGTAGAAGAGTTCCAATGCCATTAAGAAAATAATTGAGGAGAAAAGATACCTTATTGAATAGATTTTTAATGGAGATAAAGAGCCCTGTTCTGGAAAAAAATGCCACAAGGATATTTATTGGTAAGGAAGAGAAACAAGGACCAGGATTTAAGGCAAGAAAGGATAGGCTAACTCCAGTTTTTTGTGCAAATGCAGGTTGGGTTTACGATCAGGAGTTCCCTGATCTATAAAGTTGCTAACTCCAGAGCCTGGAGGGAAAGGATAAATACCAGCTGCCCGTCTTTTGGTTGTACAAGAAGACCTAGACAATGAGAACTCTTTTTCTGTATTGGTTTTATTGATGATTTTTTCCTGAGTCAAGAGGTATCTTGCCAGTCAGGAACTGCCTTTTTTTTTTTTTTAATTGAATGGCAACTATGTACATTAATGCACTTCTGGGGTACAGTGTGGGGTTTTCACACACAATCCAAAACACTTCCATCAAACTGGTTAACATAGCCTTTGTGTCATTTTCTTAGTTATTATTTTAAAACGTTCACATTCTGCTCTTAGAAAGATTCACTTGTACCCTTATAAGATAAACCTCAGAAGTGATCCCTCCAATCCCCCTCCCTCCACCTATTTCCCCCTCCCTTTTTCCTCGCCCCTTCCCATATTCTTAGGCTGTTATTAGGTTATAGCTTACATATAAAAAGTATAAATTAGTTTCATAATAGGGGTGTGTACATTGGACACTTTTTCTTCCATTCTTGTGATATTTTGCTCAGAAGAACATTTTCCAGCTCCATCCATGTGAACATTAAGGACGTAAAGTCTCCATCTTTCTTTATGGCTGCATAGTATTCCATGGTGTAAATATACTACAGTTTGTTAATCCATTCATGGATCGATGGGCACTTGGGCTTCTTCCATGACCTGGCAATTATGAATTGGGCTGCAATAAACATTCTGATACAAATATCTTTGTTGTAATGTGATTTTTGGTCATCTGGGAATATACCTAATAAAGG
>CAUYTI010055421.1:0-49988 GCA_963575145.1 Galago senegalensis
TTTTTTTTGAGACAGAGCCTCAAGCTGTCCCCCTGGGTAGAGTGCCGTGGCATAGCTCACAGCAACCTCCAACTCCTGGGCTCAAGCAAGTCTCCTGCCTCTGCCTCCCAAGTTGCTGGGACCACAGGCGCCCGCCACAACGCCTGACTATTTTTTCCTTCTTTCAGTTGCAGCCATCATTGTTGTTTGGAGGGCCCAGGCTGAATTTGAACCTGCCACCTTAGGTATACGTGGCTGGTGCCTTAGCCACTTGAGCCACAGGTGCAGAGCCCTATTATTCTACTTTCAAAATTACATTTCTAATGAGTGTTTTAGACAGCAGGTAGTTAGGTCATTTTTATAATCCAGCTTTGCCAGTATTTTTTCTTTAATTAGTGTATTCAGATTATTAACATTTAGTGTAGAGATATTAGGCTTAATGCATTACCTTATTTTTTCTATTTCTCTATTTTATTTTCTTTCTTTCTTTTTTCTTTTTTTGCTTTCTTACATGTTACTGGGACATTCTTTGAATTTCATTTGATTTATATACTGCTTTTCAGTGTATATCTTTTGTATCTTTTTAAGATCTTTTATAATGCTTGCTATAATTACACATTATATGCAAATAACTTTTTACAGTCTATTGGCACTGTTATTTGAGAATTTGAATGAGTACAGAAACCTTGTTTCTGTTTTCATCCTTTTATCTTTCCCTAGTGTATAATGCAATTATCTTAAGTGTTTAGATACAAATGTTTAGAACCATGTGAGATATTTTTCCTTTTTTCCTATCAAGCTTTGAAAATAATTTAGAAAACTCAAGAGAATGTCTATTACATTCACCCATATTTTTACTATTGTATTACTTCTTCCTTCTTAACATTTCAAGATTCCTTCTTTTATTATTTATATTCTGTGTAGAAGGTTTTCTTCAGCTATTCTTTTAGTATACATCTGCTGGTTATAAATTTTCTTAGATTTCCTTCATTTAAAAAGTCTGGTTTTTACCTTTATTCCTGAAGAATAATCTTGCTGCACATAACATTCTGGGTTGATGGTTCTTTTTCTTCAGCACCTGAAAAGCATTGTGCCATTTCTTTCTGGCTTTCATGATTTCTTATGAGAAATCCACTGAAGCAGGTAATGTGTCAGAATGTGTCTTAGTGCTTTGAAAACATTTTTCTCTTTCTTCAGGTTTTGAAATTTTGAGTATTATAGGTCTTAGTTCACTTGGGCTGTTATAACAAAGTACATTAGACTCAGAGACTTATAAGCAATGTTAATTTATTTATAATATTTCTAGAGTCTGAGCAGTCAAAGATCAAGGCACTGGCAAGTTCATATCTGGCAAGGACTAGCTTTCTCTGTCACAGCAGGTGGCCCTTCCTGCTGTGTCTTCACATGGTAGAAAGGACAAGGAAGCCTTCTGGGTTTTCTTTTACAAGAGCGCTACTTCTACTCATGAGTGTGCAGCCCTCATGATCGAATCACCTTGCAAAGGCCATACTTCTTAAAAACATAATAAAATTCACATATGAATTTCACAAAATTCACATAAGAATTTTGGGGAGACATAGCATTCAGAATATAGTGATTAACAAGGATTTCTTTAGATTTATCCTATTTGGGGTTCATTCAGCTTTTTGGATCAGTACGTTCATGCCTCTTGACAAATCTACAAATATTTAGAACCAATTTTTTAGCCATTATTTCTTCTGTTACTTTTCTATCACTCTGTGTTCACCACTCCTTCTGGAACTTTAATAACATAAAAGTTAAATAATCCCACATGTCCCTAAGATTGTCTGAGTTTTGTTGTTTATTTTCCCCCTATTCTGTCATTCTGTGTTCTAGTTTACTACTTTTTTTTGCCTTGTTTCCTTCCCTTATTTTGTGTTGAAATTTATCTTCTGATCTTTTCATTCAATTATTTTGTTTTTCAGACCTAAAATTTCCATTTGTTTTATTTGTATGTTCTGCTCCTACGCTGAAATTTTGTATTTCTTTGCTGTGAGTTTTTATTTTTCATTTATTTCAACCATGTTTGCTTCTTGGAACATTTTATCATGGCTGTTTTAAAAATCAAATTAGATAATTCTAATACATTTTTCATCTTGATTTTGGCAACTCTTTGTAAAAAGAAGACAAAAACCTCAGGTTCCCATTGGTCCCCCGGTGCCTTATCCAATAGGAAATATGAAGTCCTTAGGCACCTGTGAAAGACTGACCCTATGCATCATTCATTAAGGAAGTTCTTAGCTGACCTCCCATAAGCAAGGGCACACAAACTGTAACGCAGATCTGCAAGCTACTACATCTGTTTCTAACAGTAAAGTCTCCATGGTTTTACTATAATAATGAATTACAAGTTTATCTTCACAGACACAGAACAGAGACAAAGTAAAATCAGATACCCTTCCACCTTCTACAAACATCCACATAACTGATGCTTCTCTCACTCCCTTTTTCTCTTCTAACATTCTCTTTTTCTTACACACAATTTGATTTTTCTGGGTCTCCTAAGAATGCAACCATTTTTTTCTCACTACTCATCCTATTTAGGCCTTTTTTCCCCCTCCCTCTATGCCTTACTCTCCTTCCCTTTCATTACTAAAAATTCTAAATTCACCTTCAGAAAAACAGCCACTGTTTTTGTGGTATGTGTTTTTCCTAGATGTGTCCTCATCTTTGGCTATATAAACCTTCACTGACAGATTTTTCCCTCAGTCGCTTATTTTGGGTTGACATATTTATAATCCTTTTTTCATCCAATTTGAGATTTTACTGGTTTTTTTTTTTAGCATGGTAGATTATTTTTCATTGAAATTGGAACGTTTTTGTATTATAAGACTCTGGATCTTATTTAAGCCTTTTGTTTTAGTTGGTTGTTATATCCCTCTAGAAAGGGAAATGGGGCACTCCATTATTTCTAAGTTGAGGTAAAAGTCCAGCCTCTCTACTCCACATCCTTAGACTACCAAGACAGAGGGGCCCTTCATTACTTCTAGACTAGGCTGCATTGCTTTGAAGATGAAAGCTGCAGGGCAGCACCTGTGGCTCAAAGGAGTAGGGCACCAGCTGCATATACCAGAGGTAGTAGGTTCAAACCCAGCCCCGGCCAAAAACTGCAAACAAAAAGAAAGTTGCAACTCCTATTTGGTCTCCATGTGACACATGATAAAGTCAGCCTTGTGACATTGGGCAATAGTGCAAGTCTTTACTCCCCACTAGGCCTCCTCTGAAACCAAGCAGCACAGATGGAAGGGACAACTTACCACTATATGAGGGTATTACATACTAATATATAAGGGTAGTATTATATACTAATATATAGGGGTAGTATTACATACAAATATATAAGGGTAGTATTATATACTAATATATGAGGGTAGTATTACATACTAATATATGAGGGTAGTATTACATACTAATATGTGAGGGTAGTATTACATACTAATATATAAGGGTAGTATTACATACTAATCTGTGAGGGTAGTATTATATACTAATATATAAGGGTAGTATTACATACTAATATGTAAGGGTAGTATTATATACTAATATATAAGGGTATTATTACATACTAATATGTGAGGATAGAAGTTGAGGATCCTTGTGTGGTCTTCAGGGACACCAAGGGGGGAGAACCTCCTTCATGGCTGGCAGGAAGGAAAGCTCTGGTTCTCTACTGGCCTTATCTGCCACCACCTCAGCAAAATGTTGAGGTGGCTTATTATAGCCTTGTGAATGCTAGCCCCTGCCCCCAGCGAGTCTTTGCTTGTTTGGGTGAGAATGGAACACAGGATTTTCTGTGGTGTTTGGCTAGAGTAGAGTCATTGTTATCTAAACATTTTCTATCTTTCTGGCTGCCTTTTTCCTGGTTCTTCGGCCAGAAGTAATAGGCTTTTGTGGGAGCTTGCATTTTGGTTTGTTTGTTCGTTTCCACTCATTGGCGTTTCTGTGTGGCAAGCTTCTTCGGTTATAAGTCTGAGATATACAAAACAAAAAGCAAACCAATCAGTTTACCACGGCACCATTCCTTGAGTTTTGAGGTTTCTTTTCTTCCCACTTTTCAGAGTGTTCTTACATCTATTTGATACATAATTTTCAGAGATTTTAGTTTTACCTACCAGAATAAATAGGAAAAAAGTATGTCGACTACATTTCTATCTGTATTTTTATTTGTTAATTCTGGTGATTCTATAGCACAAAATCAATCAAAGCTGTCTATCCCAGAACTCTTCTCCTAAGTAAGAGGCAACTATGGACACATCTCACTACATTATCTGATTAGAAGAATAAATAAAAATAAGCAAGAGAGAATTGAATACCATAAAGTCACTTTAGAATTTTTGTCCAAATATATCCACTACCTCATACCAGGCTTCCCTTTGGGAGTAATAGTTAAGGAAGAGAAACTGAGTATTCCTTACAGCAAAATCAATGAAAGTATAGGCTATGTTGGTCCATCAGTGTTGTAGCTTTCCCCATTGAGGGAGAAAAATCAGCAAAATATACTCGAAAAATTCTGTTAAATTTTTGTATTTCTACTTTCAACTGCTTTGAAAACTTAGGAAAAAGGATACAAACTCTCAGATTCTTTCAAGGCACTTTATAAACATGTTTTGCTTTCAAATTCTCTGAAACCTATTAAGATAGATTACTAAGTTTACTGTAAATCCTACACTCTCGGTAGCATCCCTCCTGTCAAAATTATGACAGAATTTTGCTGTCTGAAAGTGCCCTTCAGACTCATGCAAAGTGCATCAATGAATCTCAATATTAAAATTCCTAAAATATATATAATTCCTCAAATATACCCACATCCACTAAAACTTAATATGTTAGCTTTCCCATCAACAAGTCTGCTCAGTTCCCACCTGTAAATTAAATCTAAAGCAAATTAATTGTCTCCTTTTCTCCCCAGAGATAAATTTGAAAATAAAATATCGACAAAGCATCCTATCTCCCTCACTGTTTCCTAATTAGGTTTAGTTCCACTTAGAGGAATCTCACTAGGATCGCAGAGGGGATGGGAAAGGCTCTCCAGGGATGTTCTCTTCAGCAACTAATGTGTATCTTTAAAAAACACTCCAGTTTTCTAAGTTTCTGAGTAATAACAGGACATTTACCAAGCATCCTCCTCTTAAACACAATTTCCATAACCAAATTCAGGCTTCCGAAGTCTGATCCCATAGAATATAGAGGTACTCTAACATTACTGTATTAGAGGAGAGCCTAGTGTTATCTGGCACAAAATAGTACACTGGAAAAATGAGAAAAGAAAAAACAGGTGTTTGTTTTTAGTTTGACCATCAGTAAGCTAGTCCATGCTGGTTTAGCCAAAGATTAGTACCTGGAAATGTGCCACTCAGTTTGGAGAAATCTATCAAAAAATAAATTTGATACTGTTTCTAAAATTCTAAGGAGAAAAAATATATCAGTTAAAATGTTTATTCTCTTTAAGAGAATATGCCAAACACATTTGGCTTGGTTTTCATTTTTTTTCTTTGAAAATTTAGAAATTAAAACAGCTTTATTACCCATCACCACAATTTTGATCACTTCCTTCCTTTCAATGTCTGTACCAAAATTTGAAATCTCTATTCCTTTTTAAGATTTCCCATTGACCCCTGTGTTTCCTGTGTCTCAATGATGAATAATGAGCCTTGGTTGAAGAGACAACGTCCCATCTCGATAGGGACGGGGATCCTCGTGCTAATCACAGGCAATTATCCAAGCAAATGTCATGATATCATGTGTCCCACAATTCTTGTTTTCTTTTGTTGTTGTTGTTGTTGTTGTCTTGGTGTTCTTCCATCCCGAGCAATATTCCAGGGCTGCCAGGGCTGTGTGCTATCAGGTTTCTGCCCCCTTGGTAGTTCCCATTTCTACTTTCTACTCTGGAAATCCTTCCTTTAGGTCATCCTGCCTGATTATTTCCGTATCCCCTATTGGTTCCTGTTAGAAAATCCTTATCAAAAGATAGCCAGGTGAGTGGGATCTGCTGGTAACTGCCAGAGACTGCATCCTGAGGAACGATTAGAAACACCGCACCCTGGTGTTTCCCCAAACTCCTCCTCTTGTCTTCTTTTCAATCTTGAGGTTCTGAAAGGTCCTCTCTTGCTGCTTCTCAGTGTTCTGGGATATATTTCCATTTCTTAATGCCCTTCAGTTCTTTTCTTAACAATTCAAATTGATCTCATTGCTTTTCTGTCATTTATAGATATCAACTTCATTCACGTTGTGTTCTTTTCCTTCCTATTTCTCATACATCTTACTGAATTTCAGCATCAGAATCCACTTGAATCCAATGTTTCTCCTCTGAGTTTCTGACGTCCAAAGCCCAACTAAGCACTGTGGTAACACACCTAATTGTGAATCCTTTCTTACCTTCTCATTGTGTTTTTTCTATGCTTTATGTGCCCAAATTCCTAAAGTCTTCATTATTTCTCCCTTAATTTTGGCTGTCTCATGTCCACAGATATTTCTGTACTAACCAATCCAAGAAAAAAAGACACTTCACAGGGAAAAAAGTGCTCTGTTTTTTTTTTAATCTTTCTATTTATAGCCCACTAAGGTCGAGGCAATATTATAACTTCCTCAAATCCACAACTGTTATAAATCTCCCAGTCTTATATACAAAACAGGATCTTTGCCAATCCCCCAGTCTTATATACAAAACAGGATAAAAAAGAAAAGAGAAGGCAACTCCTGTGGCTCAAAGGAGTAGGGCACTGGCCCAAAATGCCAGAGGAAATGGGTTCAAATCCAGCCCCAGCCAAAAACTGCAAAAAAAAAAAAGAAAGAAAGAAAGAAAGAAAAGAAAAGAGAATTCATGCCAAGGGCCAAAATACTCAACAAATTAGTATGCTGTCTGCACTGAGGGGCATCCACTCAGGTTCTAGAAATGAATGTTTGTACCCTTGCCTGCGGCATTGATCCAGGGAGAGCTCCACCCTCAGCACTTGGATTAGGCCTCTGAAAACTTGCTCTCCAAACAGCAGTTTGTAGTTTCCTATGGAGTGTCCCCTGGCCACATAAATAAACTAGACTAAATTCAAAAGATTATTTCAACCCACAGGCAGTGGCCAGCAAGACTTCTGCCAAAAGGCTGTAGTGTAGAGTAAAAAATATAGTTTTTTGGAAAGTGGATATAAGACCAAAACAAGCCTCGCATAAAGACGTTGCTAATTGATAGGAGATTGCTTAGAAGAACTAAGACAGGGAATTCCACTTTGTACTCTTATGCTAAGTGTGACCTCAATCAACAGAGTCAAAGTAAAATTATTATACCTCGCCTAAAAGTAGAGCCACACTATCTTAGCGTGGGTTAACCCCCAAATGAGAGGGTAAAGGAATGACATACTTGTGATTAATTTAATTAAAAATAGTTTTAGGAAACAGAAACATAGGACACGTGAGAGTAAGAGAAGAAGGAAAGCCAATATAAAATATACTTTTTATTTATTGTCTAAGGGAGGTCCAAGGGCACCTGGGACATGATTCCCACTGGAACCTTTTGAAGAATGTACCATAAGCCACTCAGAATTGTTTTCTCAAGGATAGACCAGCAGAGTATTTTCTAACTTGGATCTATCTGTATTGTTTGAAGACGTCTCTGCCTACCATGGCCATCAATTTCAAGACACCCCCCCCCATTCAATGTTTGCATGTTCGTTTGACAGTAAGTCTGATGTCTGGGCACGGGAGAAGCCCAGGGGGAGAAAAATGAGCCAAGAAGATGTCAGTGAGAAGAGAGTTGAAGCCCGCACAGAAGTGTCTACTCAGCTTTGGATGAAATCAGAGCCAGCCTTAAAGACTGTGAGCCTGGTACCAGAAGAGTCCTTTACCTATGTAGTTATAAAACATGACAGCATTAAATATAAACTCCAAAGCATTGGCTTAGGGACTTGGCATAAATCTCTGCTGGCAAAGATTAGCACGGAGATGAGAGTTACATAGAGACTCAAATGGGAGATGGGCGAGGTGCATACCCTGTCCAGAGCCCAGGGAGATGTGGGAAGCTCCACGAGGCTCTCATTTTATAGAGAACGTCTTTATACTTCCTTCTTCCCCTTCTCTATCTGGTCACATCATCGTTCTGGATGATGTCAGAGAATAAGTGGCATTTAGAACCACTGTCTGGGCCCATAAAATACATTAAGAGATGGAATTTGTTTTAAAGCTGTATGAAATAGTAAGATTCATGTAATTCATTCCATGCCATGTGATAGGCTACCAGATGCAAATCAAGGGAAAGAAATAAACAAATTAGCTTAAGGTCTCTCTATAATTGGGTGTCTGGCTCCAGGCTGGTGTTTATGGAAACCATACTCCTCATTTCTTCTGGATTTAGAAATCCTAGAATGAAGGAATCTATACAGAGAGTGCCCATAAGTGTAGATGCATTTGAGGAAAGAAAAAAACTACTAAAATTGTAATACTCAGTCACATTTGTGAAGGATACAAGATACAATACACAAAGTAACAAACCCTACTGTTACATATTGAGTACTACATATATGTATATAGCTTAATATATGTATATGTTATTTTTCATATTTTATATTTGTGTAGTGGAAATGGCACGGGTCAGAATCAATACACCCCATTTGAATCTCTGCTGTAACATTTCTGAGCTATGCAACCTCCTAAGATTTATTGTTTAAACTCTTAGATTCTTATTTATCATTTCTACTGCCTTTCCATTGTTCCAAAATCAAATCCTATAATGCATGTAAAAGTGTTTTATAAACCATGCTGCACAAATGGTGACATTGAGCAGGATTTTTGTGTGTTATCTCACGTGAGGACACAGGCAGTGGTTCATATTCACCATGTATAAGTTTTAGGTACATGTTGTATGGTTCTATCTCAATTTAAGTTTCATTAAATAACATGTAGTTAATGTAAGATATTTGATGAGTAGAGCACCGTGGAAGGGAGAGCCAGCACACGGTTGCCTGGACTAGGCCAAGCACAGTGGCTCACACCTATAATCCTAGCACTCTGAGAGGCTGAGGTGGGAGGATTGCTTAAGCTCAGGAGTTCCAGACCAGCCTGAGCAGGAGCAAGACCTCATCTCTATTAAAAGTCAAAAAATAGCAGGCGTTGTGACTAGTAGTAGCATTTGTAGTCCCAGCTACTAAAGAGGCTGAAGCAAGAGGATCCCTGGAGCTCAGGAGTTTGAGGTTGCTGTGAACTATGATGCTATAGTACTCTCCCCAGGGTGACAGAGTAAGACTTTGTCTCAAAACAACAACAACACTTTCCTGGACAGCCTTTCTATAAGATATATTGAAATGTATTCAAGGAACCAAAATGTCACCAGAAATGTGATCAGTCGGAAAATATAAAGTCCAAAGCAAACCCCTTTTTGGCTGAAAGTGGTGCATGTTCCAATGGAGCACTAAGAATTTAGGAGTGGGACGCTCAGCAGTCTGACGTCATTGTGTATGCTTCATTTTCGTGCTTCTTTCTGGAGCATCATTATGGTCTTTCAGACACTCCAATTGTTCACTCCCCTTTTCAGTAATAAGATGTAGCTAATGTGTCAAAGCCCAGCTACAGGGGCTGCTCCCTAGCTGCTGCTTTGATCCTGCTTCTGTCGTCACTAACATATTCCAGCTCCATTCTGAGGGTCCCATGCAGGGACATGAAGTCAGCTCCTCTCCATGGAGAGAAGTACATCAGACACCAGCCCCCAGGTCCCAGGAAACCCACCAGAACTCTGGAGAGCAGATATGATACTGCCATCGGGTTGATTTGGTGCCAGAACTAAAAGGAATATTTCATTTTTCAGTGTATAATTTTAGATTCTACATCTTTATAATTTTTAATCTTTATAATTTGAGTAATCACGTTATTGTATCCTACGTTTCTTACAATAGGAAGTTTGGATAACCACTATGATTTTCCACTCTTTTGACATAAGACAAGAAGTAAATGTTAAGTTTTGCGTATCAAGCTTGTAAAATCCATTTTTAGGAATGGGTCACTCTGTGATCTGCACAAACAAAACTGAGTTGTCCTGCGATGTGACTAAGATTTCTTTTCAATTATAATGAAAATGATTGCACTGTGCTAACATGATTTCGAGGATGATAAGAATATAAGGGAGTCAGGCAGGATGCAGTTTTTGCCTTACAAAGGTAATTCGGAGACATATGCAACTTAAAACCAGCTAAGATAGGAAATGAGATATAAATGAGTGAGCTAATTGCCAACATCCTAATTAAAAACCAACTTTGTTTGCAATTTTAATATATTTCTTTGACTTCAAAGATGAAATAAATCCCCCAAAGGGAGAGTAGAGCTGAAAAAAGGAGCACCCACATAGAGTTCAGAAAATTCCTTGTTTGGAACAATTAAGAACAAATGCAAAAGAGATTTCAGAGTTAATGAGAATTGTTTAAATGCTATTTAATTTGGAGGCAGCTCCTTACAGATATTTTCTTTAATTTTTCTTTGCTTATCTTTTATTACTAGGAAGATTTGCATGAAAATAAAATCCATTGGCGCTTGAGGCTTTTGTTTTATTATAATGACCTGATAAAAATAAAAGTTATAATAGGTACAACATTATCTGATCCACCACATAAAGCAAGGCTGGCTAAAAATAGTATAATAGGAAACGAAATTATCTTTTTTGACTTGAAGCAAGTCACCTTGTGTTACCTTGCCTGCAAATCTCAGCTGATAAATTCCTATTGTGTGCGGTACACTATTTGGTTTGCACTGGATGACACTGCATCTGTTTCCCAGCAGTGGGATACCTGCAGCTCATTATTTCAATTAAATTATTTACATTCAGATTTTTCAGTAAGAAAGAAAGACTTAGTCATAAATAAATGAAAGTATATTTTAGATTAGAATGACATAAACCAATAGACAAATAAAACTATTTATATCTGTCTTATGTTTCCTTGTCCTTCGATAAGGCCCAGCATTGAAATACAGATGTTCTCTATGCATTTTTTAAAATCTCAACATATTGTTCATTTTTATTATTTCTTTCTTTTCTGAGTTTGGTTGAAGCATATGCTGGATTGCAGATGTGGATCGAGGTAGTATATGACCTGAAGCTTATTAAATATTTATTTTTGTGTGTGAAGGTGGCATCTGTTTTAAGGAAAAAACAAATACAATTATATGAATAGAGTATTAGATACTGAAAAGTTTATTTATTTGGAATGAAGAGAAAAGAAGTAAATTTATAAAAATTGGACAAAGACCACCAAATTCACCAAATCTAGAAAAAGTAAGCTAATATTACTTCTATAATATTTTTCCAGACATTTTTGGCTGCTTGCAGTATGATCACTTGTCCGTGTGATGCTTGCCTGAGACATGAGTAAGTAAAATTTCTTCATCCATCACCTTAATTTCCTACCTGGAAACTTTTTTAATTGTAATAATCTATAATCTTTGCCTTAAATTATTCTTAATTTTTTACATGAAGTGTGAAGTAGGAAAAGTCAGAGTGGAAATTCTTAGGAAATTACAATTTAAATATCAATTGTGGAATAACCATCTGAATGTATTTTAGGTTCCCAAGCAAGGATCACAGCAGGGGCCCATGTCAGTGAGAAACCTTAGTCATAAATGTCATTAGCTTCTCATTAAATCGGTTTTTGTTCGAAGAGTATAGATATTATAAAGGTGAAGCAACATATTGGTTCAAACATGGGTGTGGTAGGTTGCCTTAAATGCTTTATACTTAAACAGGCAGACACACAAGAAAGATTAAAAACAAGGATTATCATACAGTCTACTGTTAGAAGACCTCTGAGAACTGGAGTGCTGGGCTGGGCAGTAGTGCCTGACTGAATGGCCTCTGTAACTCTGTAAACTGAGCAGAAAAAAATATTCCTCTCTATTTTCCCATTCTTTATTTGTGTATGTGTGTGCACATGTGTACATGCAGACACATACACGGGTATGCGTGGTCTTGACTGGCCATGCTGATTCTAGAAAGATGGTGTACTATGGGAAAAATATGGTAGATTTTTTCAATAGAGGGTAAAATCCTAGTATCAGCACATTCTGAATATTGTTTTTTTTTTTTTGTTTTTTTTTTATGTTCTACATTGTTTGACAGTCCCAGACCAACAGCTAAACATTAAGGAAAGGAGTCAATGACACCTCAGTGCAAACTTCAGTTTTGGAAATATTCTAGAAACCTGAAATTGGAGATGAAGCTCTATGCACTGACCTGCCTTTAGTTGTTGAAAGGAGAAAGAGGTCCTTCTACTGAACAAATAGAGTGCACTTGAAAACAATCACACTGTGGTTAGGGAATTGTAGTATTGATAAGATATTACCTTGTTATTAGAATTAGCTAAGAGAATGAAAGCAATAAGAAAGCCATGAAGAAAAGGCTTCAATGTAAGAGAAAAGCAAAAATGCTGTAAAGAATCAGAAGAAAACTGTACGACTGAAAATAACGTAGAATCTATAAGAAAATGTCAGGAAGTTGTATGAAATCCCAAATACTGTGAGAAAAGACATGGCTTTAATGAAAAAAAAAAATAGCAGACTTCAAATAGAATAACAGATTGAGATGAAAAAGAAACAAACTACATTTTTTTAAATGTCTGATATAAAAAGAAAAATGACGGTGATACAGAAGCACTCAATTTTAAAATGCAATGATAATCTAGATGAGATTCAAAAATAGAACATGTGATATGAATACCTGAACATGGATGGTAATATGTGAGAAAAATCTCTCAAAATTAAAATAAAAGCACAAAAGCTTGAACAATGAAGAAAATGACAATATACAACATAAAAACCAGAGTCAAAATACAAGTTATTCATTTTCAGTGAAGCACAAATCATATCAAACAAAAGCAAAAATAGAACATAGAATAGAAAAGAATATTTTTGCAGAACCTACACATCCAGATGAAAAGTTGATATATTTCAGAAAAAAAAAATGAATAAAAATGGATACCCTGGCATACATTTGTAAAAATTTTTGACAGAATGTGTAAGAAAAAATAAAATTACTCTAAAAATATATAAATTGAAAAAATGTATTATTATAGTGAACAAAAGTTAACTTGGCCATTGACTATTCTTAATCTCAAATATCAGACATAATTAAAGGAATTTGTTATAGCATTCTAAAACAATATCATTGCGGGTGGGGCCTGTGGCTCAAAGAGTAGGGCATCAGCCCGGTATACTACTGGAGGTGGCGGGTTCAAACCCAGCCCTAGCCAAAAACTACAAAAAAGAAAAAAAAATCATTGCAATGCAATATTACCATACTCAGTAAAGGTATCTTTTATTTATAGATCTATACTTAAGTATGCATGAAATATAGCACCTATGTAGCATTTCTTTAAAATAAATACCTGAGCATAAAAATCAGTTAAATGTAATCAAGTTATACATTTCATTTGAAGCACAGTTAGAAATAATTGTTTTTAATGTAGTAAGTACAATAATAAACATGAAAGAAAAACTGCCAAGAAACCAAACTTAAGATTCCTACCTCACCATGATAAAACTCATCCCCGGCCCCAAAGCATTTTTCTAAGACCAAACCAGGTTTCTGTAGAGAATATGGTCCCTAGGAAAAAACAAACAATTGAGAAATCAGCTTATAATTCTTCATGATTTAAAAACAAGTTTCATGAAACATATCCTTTGAGGGATTTGTAGATTTTTCAAATATCAGTTCAATATTATACTTAATAAAATTCTTGGAAAAATATTCAGTAGTTAATAAATTAAATGACTAGAAAGAAATGTGACTCATTTAAACAACTGTGTGTTGCTTTTCAGCATGAACATTTATAAACAGATATGGATATCATATGATCACATATCACAGGACACTTTCCAGTTTTTTAGTTGAAATAATCACATGAAAAAATCCAGCTAGAGAAATTACAAAAAAAGTAATTATAATGAATTATAGAAGATTTTAATTTTTAAAAATGTTAAAGAAATTTTTAAAGGAAAATAGGTACTCGAATAATTGTCATAGATCCATTAAATACAAGTTGGTCAGAGGGGCTCCAGAAAGCCTCTCCCTGGCCCTTGCCCTATTCTAGATGAAGAGGGCTGCAGATGTAGGAAGCTTCACGGAATAGTCACCAGCCGAGAGTGTCAATTAAGGTATCCATTTTGTTCCAGGTGTCTGTGGTAATTGGACTCTCTATGAAGGCTAGACCATTTAAAATTGAGTCAAACTGGCTGGAGAGGGAGAGGATAGATTCTCTGGGCCAATGGAGCTACCAGCTCCCCCTCTGAGCTTCTTTAGTACATCTTCAGAAAGTTTACTGAGGTTCTACTCCTAGGTTTGGGAATGAGACCAAAGATAGGAAAATATCCTTGGTCTGAGGTCAGGAAAATATCCCTAATTGACACTTGATTCCAATCACCCCAGCAAGGTTGCTAGTATTTTTTTTTTTTTTGAGACAGAGCCTCAAGCTGTCCCCCTGGGTAGAGTGCCATGGCGTCACAGCTCACAGCAAACCTCCAACTCCTGAGCTCAAGCGAGTCTCCTGTCTCCGCCTCCCAAGTAGCTGGGACCACAGGCGCCCACCACAACACCCGGCTATTTTTTTTTTTTTTTTTTGGTTGCAGCCGTCATTGTTGTTTGGCGGGTCCAGGCTGGGGATTCGAACGCGCCACCTTAGGTGTACGTGGCCGGCGCCGTGGCCAGCGCCCTAGCCCGTTGAGCCACAGGTGCCGTATTCAGAACCCTAAAGAGCTGAACCCAGCCTGCTGGGGTAAATCTCTCTCGACTCTGTTCCTGACCCACTCTAGAATAGGAGATGGGGGCTTGGCACCTGTGGCTCAAGCGGCTAAGGCGCCAGCCACATACACCTAAGGTGGCGGGTTCGAATCCCCAGCCCGGACCCACCAAACAATAATGATGGCTGCAACCAAAAAATAGCCAGGCATTGTGGCGGGCACCTGTAGTCCCAGTTACTTGGGAGGCTGAGGCAGGAGACTCACTTGCGCCCAGGAGTTGGAGGTTGCTGTGAGCTTGATGTCATGGCACTCTACCCAGGGGGATAGCTTGAGGCCCCATCTCAAAAAAAAAAAAAAAAAGAATAGGAGATGGGGAGGCAGGTGGGTGACGATTGAAGGGACTATTCCCATACAGCTGACTTGAGTTACAAGGGCCCTCTTCCGCCTTTTCTTCCCTGGATTTCTTAGCCCAACAAATCTAGTCTAATGGCTAAGTGAGTCTTAGGGTCTTTCTTTCCCACCTTCATTCTTGGCTTAAAGAGAAGCTGTAGGAGACAGCACAAACAGTAGGTTGGGCTGCGGATTTAGACAGTTTTGAACCAAGTTTCAAGTCCTTCTTTATCACTGAACAGCTATGCCATGTTGGCAAATGACCTAGCCACCCAGTTTCTGTATTTTCTCATCTGAGAAACAGAAGCAATTGTATTTTTAATGATGATTCACAATTAAATGAGTTTGTGATCGCAAAATTGTTCTATCTTTCAAACTAAAGCACAGAACACCATCTTGCTATTTTAATTACATCATGCCAGCAAAGGAGGGAAGCAGGCTAAAAAGGGATTAATGGAATTGGCTATGGTGATGGATTGTGTTTATCAGAAGTAAAAGGGGCTTCTATTATCCATTGGGTATTGAGAAGAGCATTTGTAGACACAGGCTCTGAACTAGCACAATTTCATGGAAGACTACCACAAACCTGTATCGTCATGAAAACTCCTTGTTGAATGAAGATAGAAGGGTGTGGTCACTGAATCAATTATAAAACACTCTATTGTAAATGATAGATAATTGATGAGGAAAATTATTGCAAGATTAAGGAGAGCTCAGAGATTTGAAGGGAGGCTAAAGGACAAGATTAGAAAAATAGGCATGAACCAGTGAAGTTCTGAAGGTCCAGAAAGAAGTACCTTAACCATCTATATATACTTTTGCTATCTTGGTTGACAAAACCAAGCTGCATCCTCACAGGAGCTTCTGATTGGCAGATAGTGTCCATTGTGGAAGGTAAAGCTCTTCTTCCCTACTACGCTACACAAAATTGGGAATTATCTAGAATTAGAAATTACACAATACAATTTCACTTTAGGGGTTGAGGGACAGCAAGCAGCCAGCTGAGGATCTGCCTCAAGACCTGTGGTGGGGCATGACTGGTCCTTGCAGAGTACATGAGGACTTGGCTGAATTAGTAGTTTGTGTTTGCTCATTTTCTAGATTATTTTTTAAATAATTCTTCCTTCTAAAATATAGTAAGTAAAGATGTAAAAATGTATCTCCTTCCTTTATTAAAATGATGATTATCTACAATTTTCATTAGCTTGATAATTCTGACTTGGATTTACTACTGAGTATAGAGTGTTGTTTTGCTCCAGATTTTAACCCAGGTTGGTGATCTAGAGTCAAGCATAATGGCTTCTACAACATCTCTGGTCAACCAGCATCAAATCATGTTCAACAATAATACTATGGTTTCCCCAGAAGCCTGTGCTTGGCCTGGTACCAGGTTAGAGTTACACAGAGGTAATTAATAGCTGTTATTTGATGTAGATTAGAGCTGTAGGCTCTGGAATTTAATTGTTGAGTTCAAATCTTCCCTCTAACTATTTTTGTTGTATGACTTTGGATGATCTTTACCCAACTCGGTTATGTAGTCTGTAAAATAAAAATTATGATGCCATCAACCCAAATGATTGGTGTATGATTAAACTGGTGTTACTTGAGGATCTTAGAACTGTGTTCAGCACATAAAGTCTTTATGTATGATAAAGACTTCATTGCACCTTTTGTTACCTTGGTTTATTATTTATTTCCTTATGTTTTACTGTGATTTAATAATGTTTAGGAAATGGAGAAAATGGAGTCTCCATTTTTCCAGACACAAATAATTGAGCTATGGAATTCAACCCCCTTTTTGAGGCCCTTAATTTATCTTTGCAAAAGACTATGGTCCTTTTCTGTTTATTTGCCACTACTAATTATTTCCTCCTGCATTTGATACATTTTAAATTTTTTTCTGTATCTATTTAGCTAACTCAGAACTCTCTTTACCCTCTCTCTGTATTTACACCCACAAGAAATATGTCTATGTACAATTCATAGGCATGATGTACAATAAAGAGAAGCAACTTCATGCCTTTAGGTATTGATGGAGAAATGAATATCCACACTTCTTGGATTTTATTTAGTAGAGGAAAGAGAAGTTAATATATGCTCACACATGTCAGTACTGTTCCTGGTTACTGACATCAAGAATATGTACTTTATTTGCGCTGTGATGTGTTGAGGCTTACGATCACTACATTGTGGCAGTGTGATCAGACATTGTAAAAGAATCTTGTGCATGAGAGAACTTAGCCACAAATATATGCTGTGTGAGGAATGTGGTTTTTACCAACAGGCACTGAGTGAACCTGAATTGAAGCATCCTCAGCACATATATCCTGTCCTTGAGGCAAGCACATCCTGGGTGTGATGTAGGGACTGGAGTTTACTCAGCCTATGTTCTGCTAAGTGACATTCACCAGTATTCCGTAAAACTTGATTTGTCCCTCTGAGTTATGAAATGTAGGACTGGGCCACAGATCAGGTAAACTCTTCAATAATCTCACCTCTTATGTATAATAAAAATCTAATTATTGTAACTGATCTAAGTGTCTGGAGACCATTATCAATAAGACAAATTTATATTATGTAAATAACATAAATTATAATTACTCAAATTCTTTAAAATATTTCAACTTTTTATTTATTTTTTGTTGTCCCAGTATAATTTACTAAAAAATTGTTCTTTTGCCACTGATTTTATTATTTTTTTGGTTTGTCTTTATTTCAGAATATTAGGGGGTATGCATGTTTTGTTTACATATTTTGTTTTTGTATAGACTGAGTCAAAGTTACACACATCAGAGTGTCTTTCACCCAGGTCTTGTGCCCTGTACCCCGTAGAAATGAATTTTCCCATCTCCTCTACCCTCTCCCCAGTGATTTTCAAGCTGGGGAGGGGGTAAAGGAGATGGGAAAATTATAATAATAATTATTATTATTATTATATTATTATTATATAATTATTATAATATTAATAATTATTATAAAACAAAGTAACAAAAGGTGAAACCAAGTCTTTACCATAAATAAAGACTTTGTGTGCTGAACACAGTTCTAAGGTCCTCAAGATTTACTATATGTGCACTCGAGTGCTGATTGATTAGTTCCAACTTAGTATTGAGTATGTGTGTTTGTTTCTCCAATCTTATGATGTTTCAATTAAAAGAATGCTTTCCAGTTCTTTCCAGGTTGTCCCCCAAAAAATAAAAATAAAATACTCGATCACCATTTTCAATTTTATTAGACCCATATGAAGAATTCAGGGAAGGCACTGCAATGCATGTTATTTGTCTCCTTATGTTAAACAAGTTTTTGTCCTATTGGGCCATTATTTCTTCTGCTGAAAGATAGAAGTTGATGGCCAACAAAAGACATTTGTTTCTAACTGAAATAAGTTTTTAAACTATAGGATTAGTTCTTTCCTTAAGATTTGAATGCACTATTAGGATGCAAAACGTAGAAATTCAGTGCCCTTATAATGTGGAAAAACACTGACCATTCCTCGGGTGATTGGTAAAATTAATATTTAAAAACTCTTCTTTAATATCTATACAACTCAATTTCCTTAGGCTTTTCAGAGGCTCTCCTACTATTAAGTTCAGGCAGGGACCCTCTCTCCACTTACGTAAAAGGAGAGTTTTTCTCTGCAGTACAGTTCAAAACATAAATACTTATTTGTAAAGCATAGAGATAATAAAAAGAATCGAAATGCTGATTCACAAATATACACACACACTCCAAATCCATGTTCACTGCACTTCTCATTATCCACTTCAACAGGCTAGAACTATTTGGTAATTATACTCCTACAACTCCTTTGATATCGCTAACTGACAAACAGGAGTGGCTGCTACAATGGAACTCCTCTATGAAATGTTCAATAAAGAAAATGATACTGATATAATAAAAAGAGGGAGGAAAGCAGCTTTTGAAGCATATCTAACCACTCCCTCTTTGAAGCTGATTTAAAAATACATTGACTGTAAAATGTGGCATGCTTTCTTGTTCATTTGTAGTCATAAAGGGATTGATGAGATGGTTCAGTGAAAGTGAAATATTTCAAAGAGAGTCTATTGAAAACGATGACAATCAGACCTGGTTCAAAATAGCGTCAGATTAGCAACCCTTTCGTGAAATGACTAATTAAAACAGTCCACAAACCCACATGTGCAGGAGCTGTTGTTGTTTTAGTTTGCTTTGCTTTGTTTGTTTAACCTAATTTCAAGTATCCATTCTTAGGGAATGACAAACACTTTGTTTCACTTAGTTTGGTCCCTAGCTCTACCTTTTATCCTACAATGTGTCAAATTCCCAAGGAGCTTTACGTAAAACCCACAATTTGAGGGTGAGGGATAAGGCTAAGCTATGGGGGGCGGAGGGAAGGGCAGGATCTGATTGTTGGGTCAGTGTCCATGTTGGCACCTGTTGATACAGCTACTGCTCCCCCTGCTGGTTTATTTGGATCTGCCAGGTCAATCATGAATTTTCTCATATTCCATCCATGATGCTTTTTCAGTCCAGGGATTGTGTATTTTAAGCCAACATTAAGCACATAAAAATCATTCCGTTATTCCTGTACTGTGAAATGTGAAAGAAAACTTGTGATACTCTCTATGTCCCTCCCGTCTATAAATATTTGATGCAACCATTTATTTTCTGAGAACTTTTTGGCAGTCAGCCTGTGATGGAAGCCCAGATTCTGTGTTCCATTTTCATAAACGTAAGCTTTTCATCATCCATAGGGCCTGACCGAGGAACCAGGGCTTAGAGATCCCTTCAAAAGATCCAAACGTTCCTCACATCTCCAATGTTTCCTCTCTCCATAGCTTGGGTGTCATTTTCCATTTTGAGGGTGGTCAAAAGTGGTTGGTGAGGGCAACCCAAATGTAGTCTGCCAAGAATTCTTTTTGCTTCACTCTGCGTTTTGCCCACCAAAACTTGAAAAGCAAGAAGATACTCTTTTATAGTCTATGAATTTTTATAGGTATATTTCTTCTCTGAAATGTCCATTTCCTGTGTGTTGGGTACTAGGCTCAGATACAGATTGAAAGACCGTTGGAGACAAATATGAAGAGTTGTAGATACAATGTAGATATCGGAACCATGTAGGTATAGAAAGATAGATATTAAAATATTTATATGTGTGTGACTTAGTTAAATCAATAAATGCTTAAAGCAATACCAAGCTGTAAATTTATATTATTATCTTGGTTTTATTGATGAAAAACGTGAGGTTGATTGAAGTAGAATCTCTGTAAAAATGACTGAAGTTAAATTGTTAGACTTCAAAACCCACATCTATCTGATTCCTAAATCCCGTGTTTCGAACTTTGAACTGTATAATTCCATTGACAGTTTGACATAAAATCGTGTTGTGTGTGTGTATATACATGTGCATGTAGTAGAATGATTTATATTAACCTACCCATTAGACATTTACATTAGATTAATCTTTAGATTAATTTTTCCAGGCAATGAATTTGAGACATTGAGTATTGTATCTACCATCTATGTATGCTTGATCTGGCATCTAATGGACTTTAACAAAATTCCAAATAATTCTGTAAGTTAACTGGGAGAGGAATATGAAAAATTTTTAGGCAAGAATCAATGCATCTTTCTAGCTTCCTTGGATAAAGGTGTGAATATAGATACACACACTGAAATTTTTTATAGACTTCCAAGACTGTCTCTGAGAAACATTTGTTAGTTTTGGGTTTTTTTTTTTTTTTTTTTTTGAGACAGAGCTTCAGGCTGTCCCCCTGGGTAGAGTGCCATGGCTTCACTGCTCACAGCAACCTCCAACTCCTGGGCTCAAGCCAGTTTCCTGTCTCAGCCTCCCAAGTAGCTGGGACCACAGGCACCCACCACAACGCCCAGCTATTTTTTTTGGTTGCAGCCATTATTGTTGTTTGGCGGGCCCAGGCTGGATTCGAACCCACCACCTTAGGTGTATGTGGCTGGTGCCTTAGTCGCTTGAGTCACAGGCGCCTAGCCAATTTGTTAGTTTTTTTTTAATGTTTCCCTCATTCTATTATTCGGCTTTCTTATTTCAGCTGACAGAAATATTTGCTTAATCTTTCAAATAACAAAATTTAAAAGCATTACAGTTTATGAATACTGCTTTTAGGTTATTTGTACAGGTGGACATAGCCACATAGTCTGAATAGTAGTGCATCAGCCATAGGTAAATTGAGATGGAAATAAACACCTTTTGCCTCTTGATTAAAAATATTTATAATTATTTTTCAAAATAGTTCTTGCTTCAGTAGCTCATCTACTCAAATGGGAATTATACAGATAAGTTAACATGGCCCCTATGAACAGATGACATGAAAATTCAGAAAGCCTTTCATTAAAAATAGGAACAGCCTAGCATTTTTTGTAAACAAATGGGACTGCTTAGATTTGTACCTCATTTTCTTCCTGGAAAAAACATAATTATTTTATTAAGTTAAAAAATTAATAAATTTATTTTATTCAGTTTATAAATTAATACATTTGTTTTATTAATTTAATAAATCAATTACTGTGTTTTAAAGAAATAATAGCCAAAAAAATATATCCTGATACATTTCTCACTAAACTTTAAATTTATTAAAGCAGCTTGAATCTTAGCCTGAAGTTACATATCCCTGCTGGGAACTTCTCTTCACAATTTCCTCTTGTTCGTCCTCAAAGAGAGCTTACCTTTAGGGAGCCAGCTAGACATGTTCTACACTAGTTTCATGAGAAATAGGATATTTTAATTTAGCAATATAATTTTATGAGAAAAAAATAAAAATGTGATTTTTTCATTCAAAATAAAGACCTTCTGGACTCTGTGTTTATTTGCTAATAATTTTCTTTATATATAGAAAATGTGAACTGGAATGCACAATTGTTAAGGGGGGGATTCTATCCGAATGCAAGAAAGTTAGAGAAATTGTTACACTTATCTTTGCTTAGCACATGGTCCTTAGCAAAGCAGGAATGGTGTCAGCCAGCATAGAAAAGAAATCACAGAAGGAGAATTTAAAATTGGACTGTTTTAAATCTTCCTGGATGTTTTTCTCATCAATTTGCTTTACACCTCTGGGTCACTGAGCCTGCATCAAGCATGTAGCTTAAGACCATGCTTCTAATAACATCAGAGTGTATGAATTCTGGAAACAAAGACTATAAAGAAGCCAATGATTCAAAGATAGGAAAAACTCACATAAGATTTATGATATAAAGGTAAATAAATAACTCTCTGGAGGTAGAACAAGAATATAACTTTGAAAATAAATTATCACAGGCTGAACATACACTTTAGACTCTACCTGTTTTAATTATATAGAGAAATTAAAAGTGAGCCTAAATAATTTAAAGTATTTTTATAAGTCAATTCATGTATTTAATATGTGAAATATTAGATACATACAATTTTTAAATTATCATGTAAGAGCAGGAAAATCAACTCACTACATACTGCCAAATTCTATATCAGGAAAAAACATAGGTTAAAAAAGATGTGGAAAATAGTAATTGAACTCGTTTATTTATCATAAATATGAATAGTCAATACTATTGAATAAATACTATTGAATGAATAAATATGAATACTATTTCATATGCAATTAATAATTCCAGAAATAGCAGTTCAGTTAACATTTCTATGTAGGATTTTTCAACAAGCACAATTAGAATAAGAAAAATAATCAGAAAATTGGTTTTCCAAAGTATAATAAAAAGAAAAAATAAACTGGAAATAACATTAAGAAAACACATAAAAGTTCCATGTCTGTTATTCATGTAGTACTTATGCTGTAATCAATCACCTGAGTCCGTTTTAGGTTGTTGCTATCTCATAAGGATCATTCCATCTTTTAAACAGTATCTCCGTTATGAAAATTAATAAGATAAATTTAATTTTCCCAAAACTTATAAATAAAAAAAAAACCCCAAAACAATGGCTCAGCATTTCCAATTAAATACAGGATCATGACAGAAAAAAATTTCCAAAAACAAATAACTTTTCCAGACAGAAGTACAAAATGACAAAGATATAAAAATAGAAGGAAGAAAACATAAGAAACTAACATGACAATCCTGGCTGATTAGTAATTGACCAATAGTTTTTCATAAAGGTGAGAACAGAGAGGACTAAGGAGAGAGATTATTTTAAAAATAACTGCTTGAAATTTTGCCAGAATTGGGAGAACCTGAGTTCTTCTAGATTGAAAGGCCCTCTTGTGACCCATACATTGAGTAAAAAAAAAATTATAGAAAATGAACATAACAATAACATTTTCAAAACACCAGGAATAAAGTTAACTAAGGCTTTCTAAAGAGAGAAAAACATTATCCTGGGTTAGATTTAGCAAAATGTCAATGGAAAGATCTCTTCAGAATTTTGAGAGAAAACAATTTTCAATCTAAGTGTACAAACTAAAATAACCATTACATGGGGAATGTAGAATCAAATGTGGACTAAGATGTGGAATGGAGTCATTGTCAGCCAGGCAAGGTCCCATCTCATTTTGACCTGTTCTCTGGAACTTACTAAAATAAGATAATATGGTAGAAAACAAAAACACGGCATCCACAAAAGAGAAGATTCACACACCAAAAAAGTAAAGAGAATGTTTAGGATGTTATTTTAAAAAGGAGCAATACTACAGCTGGGCAGTCGACTTAGAAATTATCCCAACTTAGCCAAACTTAAGGTGAAGAACAGACTGTCAACTCCGCCCAATTTCGATCATCAACTGGAAAGTGTCTGGCTAAACTGCAAAGTCTGAGTGAGGGATTAGTTTCCACAAGACTGACCTCATTTCAAATGCCAGCTACAAATTCACTGTTTTCAGGGCTGCTCTCTCTTCTAACCAATTTGCTACAAATTTGGGGATTCCCATTTACTCCCTTAAGTTCAATAAGAGAATGACACGAAATTTAGGACACTGCTATCTTACTATTTCAGTTTAATACAGCAAAAGGATACCAAGTAGAAAACTAGCCAAAGGAAAAGCTGCATAGGACAAAAGAAGGGAGGGCTCCAAACGTGAAGCTCCCAGTATTTGGGGGGATGTGTTCTCCTCTCAGCTTCAATGTGTGACAATACTCAAGGAGTACTGCCAACAAGATTAGTTCACCTGCACTTCACTGTACAGACTTTTTATTGGAGTCTCATTCCCTAGGCATAATTGATGAACCATTATCTACATGGTTGAACTTAATACCCAGTGTCCTCTCCCCCTTGGGTGTCAGACTGATACCATGTGGGTCATGTCTCAAACCTCTAATGACCATAGTAGGTCTTTCTGGCAGGGCCACCACCACCTCCAGAACTGCTCAGGTGTCTGGCTCCATTCTGAATGATTGTGTTAGTATAAACATGCAGAGTGGTCCAAGGGTCCCAGCATGAATAATATTACTATTATTTAGTAAATTGTTGGAGTTTAGGGCTTTCCTGCTGCCCCCAGGAGCCTAGATGTCTAGACGCAGGGGAAGTCTAAGAAGGATGTTTTTGAGAGCATAGGATAAGGGATGATCGTGAAAGACTACCTACTGTCCTTGGCCATAATACAAGGTTTTGGTTTTGTTGTGCTTTGCTTTGCCTTTTTTTCATTGTTATTTTGGAAAGTTACAGGCTGAACAAATGATGAATGCATTGAAAATAAGGCAAAAAGTAAACAAAACAGAGAAAAAGAAACTGTATAAGAAAAGCCATGTACTCATGGCACACGTGGTAGCTCAGTCATGTAGTCCTAATAATGCTTCTATAGTCTTGGTAATATAACCAATTACTGATTTAACCTTGTGTCATAAATAAACATCCTGAAAGAGCAGAAGGAGTTTGGTGATGAGTGTGGAAGACAGGCAGGGGACTTAGACTGATATAAGAGAGCTAGAAAGATGTCATTTTTAATATGTAATATATAAAATGTTGAACACCAAGCAAGACGTAGTTGAAAGGTATCATAAAAATCTAGAAGTAAATGCCAGAAAGAATATCAATGAGTATTGATAGAAGTTGCCTCTGATCTGAAGATTTGGGGGTGGTGTTTCAGGGTATGATTTCCCTTATGTTGTAGTACTTTCTGACTTTTCATACTATATATATATATTTACAACTTTAATTAAAATTCTAAAAAAAATTAAAAAGAAAAGAACACATTTAAGTGGAAGGATCATGAATACAAACACATTTTTTTAAAAAAATATATATGGTTTACCCTGGGAAATAAAAGATCAAAATAATATGTTTTTATTCTCTGAGAGATGCTGTAGAACATGATTTTTTAAAACAAAATCTATAGAACAATTCTAAGAAGATATGACACATTTCAAAACAGAGATTATAGTAAAAAAGATACAAAAATGAAAATCAAATTGGCAGAGTTCAAGAAATGAAAGAAAAATCACCACTTTTGCAGAGAATACTATGTTAAAAGCAACATGAATGACAAAATAAAATTAATTATACAGAATATGTTACCTTTGACATAACAGACAAGATCAAATAACTGAGAAAGAAGCAAAGAGCAAAGATAAAAAAGTTATTGTAGTGGTACATTGATATAAGTCACCAGGAATAAATACTGGTTATAAAATATTTTAAAATAAACCTACCATAGAAATGTATTTGAAAATTAGAGAAAAATTAAAAGAATGTGGTAATGAGAGAATTTAGCAGACATTTAAAATATTTGTCATGGCAAATATTTTATGTGACAAACAAATAAGGATATAAGAATCTTAATAATGGGATAAGATAAGAATCTTATTAATAAATGGAATTAATAAGGCAATTGTGTCTATGTTACACAAATAGGAAAAAATGGTTTGGTTTGGTTTGGTTTTCTTTGAGACAGAGCCTCAAGCTGTCCCCCTGGGTAGAGTGCCGTGGCATAACAGCTCACAGCAACTTCTAACTCCTGGGCTCAAGCGAGTCTCCTGCCTCAATTTCCCAAGTAGTTGAGACCACAGGCACCTGCCACAATGCCTGGCTATTTATTTTGGTTGCAACCATAATTGTTGTTTGGCGGGCCCAGGCTGGATTCGAACCTGCCACCTTAGGTGTATGTGGCTGGTGCCTTAGCCACTTGAGGAATAGGTGCCGAGCCTAAAAAAATGGTTCTTTTAGCCAATAGCCATGAGGTGACAAATCCTCTGTGTGTATATGCATATAGGTTAGTTGTTGTTTGAATAATTCCTTTGGCTAGCAGGCAGCTGAGCCTGTTAGGTTGAGAGCCCAATGAAGTACAGGTATTAGCAAGGGAGAAGCCTTTATCACAAGGTAGGGGATATTTCTAGTGAGAGCAGGGCAACTTCTGCTGAGGCCATTGGGTAGCTTTGAGACTCAATGTCAAGGTAGCACATGATTTTTTAAGTATAGGAAGGGGTGATTTGGGATAGTACAATTAAACACATTATACAAGCCATAAAAGAAACCTCAATCTATTATTTGTTTAAATTATTGTCTGATCTCGATTAGAGAGCAAAAAAGATATAGATTTGTAAGGAATTTATAAACTATTGCACCACTTTTTAAAAAAATAAAGTGTAGAATATTCTCTAATATAACTGAGTAGCCAAGACAATGTGGTATTTCTTAAAAAAATAGATAAATAAATTAACATAAAACAGAATAGAGGGTATGGATATAGACCTCTGTTTATATAATAAATAGATCTTTGACCAAAAAAAAAGGTCATTTAAATAAGGAATAACTGGATTCAAACATTCAAATTTCATAAAAAGCAACTCACAGCAACTCAAAATGGACAAAAAGATAACAAAAGAGAAAATCTAGATGATCTTGTGCTTGGCAATGAGTTTTTAGATGTAACACCAAGGCTTGGCGTCTATAGCTCAACCGGCTAAGGCGCCAGCCACGTACACCCAAGGTGGCGGGCTCGAATCCCCAGCCCGGACCCGCCAAACAGCGATGACGGCTGCAACCAAAAAATAGCCGAACGTTGTTGCGGGCACCTGTGGTCCCAGCTACTTGGGAGGGGGAGGCAAGAGACTCGCTTGAGCCCAGGAGTTGGAGGTTGCTGTGAGCGTGATGCCACAGCACTCTACCCAGGGGGACAGCTTGAGGCTCTGTGTCCAAAAAAAAAAAAAGATGTAACACCAAAAACATAATCCATGAAAGAAAAGAAATGATTAGTTAGACCTAATTAAAAAAATTTAAAGACAATGAGAGCAAAAAATTCTGCTATGTGAAAGATACAGTTAAGACAAGAAAATACAAGTCACAAGTTGGGATAAAATATTTTCAAAACACATTTCTGGTAAAAATAATCTTGTATTTAACATAGAACTCTTAAAATTCAACCTAAAGAAAACAATCTAATTTAAAATGAGCAAAAGATCTGAACAGACACCTCACCAAAAATATACAAATGAAAAATAAGCCCATAAAAAGACATTCAACATCAGATGGGAAAATTGCTAATTGAAACAACAGCGAGGTGCCATTATAGGTCTATTAAAGCAGCTTGAATCCAACACGATGGCAATACCAAATGCTGAAAAAATGTGCAGCAACAGAATTTTCCTTCATTGCTGGCGGGATTACGAAATGGCCCAGCCACTTTGAAAGACGTAGCAGTATCTTACAAAGCTAGAGATAGTTTTACTATAAGATCCAGCAATTGTGCTTGTACATATTTGCCCAATAGAATGGAAAACTTATGCCCCCATGAAACCTTGCACGTGAATATTTATGATAGCTTTGTTTATAGCTGCTGAAAACAAGAAGCAACCAAGATATCCCATAGTAAGTGAATGGCGTAGCAAACTGCGGTGTATCCGCACAGTGGCATATTATTCCTTGAGGAAAAGAAAGGAGCAATCAAACCACCAAAAGACATGGAGGAAGCTTAAATGCATATTACCAAGTGAAAGAAGCCCGCATAGTGTATAATTCTAACTATATAACGTTTTGGAAAAGGCAAAACTATAAAGACAATAAAATGTTCAGTGGTTGACAGAAGGGAGGAAAGTTGAACGAATGGAATATAGAGGATTTTTAGGACTGCGAAACTTTTCTGTTTGATGTTGTAAGAGTGGACACATGATATTATGCATTTGTTAAAATACATATAACTACATAACATAACCAGTAAACTCTACCATGCTGTACTAGGGGCTTTAGTTATTAATAAGGTGTCAATTTTGATTCATCAATCATAACCAAGGTGTCACACTAATGTGAGATGTTAGTGCCCTTGAGAGAAAAGAAACTCTTCTATCTACTTCATTTTTTTGTAAATTTAAAACTGCTCTAAAAATATTATTTTTTTAAAAAAGCATTACATCAGAATAACAATAACTTTGAAATCAAGAAAGAAGCAAATCTTTAATTAGTAACTTTTTCTAATACGTTTTAATCCTTATTCATTAACAAGCAAATCCATAGGCTTTGCTTCTATCAAAAAAATAAATGATTATTCAAGCATTTAATTTAAAAAGATGCATGAATGACAACAAAGTAAAAAGGAAGCAGGATAAACATATTAACATATGTAAATTACAGTAATATAGATAAAACCAAACATTGATGAACGAAAAATGAGAAGAAAAAATGATTCATGGGCAGCCCCTGTGGCTCAGTGAGTAGGGCGCCGGCCCCAGATACGGAGCGTGGTGGGTTCAAAGTTGGCCCTGGCCAAACTGCAACCAAAAAAAACAAAAAGAAAAAGAAAGAAAGAAAAAAGAATTCACAATAAATCCTAGTCCTTTGACCTTGAAAAATTAGATAAGAATGGAACAGCTAGACTGGCTAATCAAGTATAAAGGATAAGAATGATAATACGTAGAAGGAATGATCGATGTGACTAAACCACAGATGTGGAAAATCACAAGATGAACTATTATCTGATATATAAAAATTTAAATTTTAAAATCAGCCATTTTGGATGCTTGTCAAAATAAAAAAAAATCAAAATCTCTAAAGCCAAGATTAATTTCTTTTTCTTTTAGAATAAAGAAATGAAGACTCGGCGCCTGTGGCTCAAGTGGCTAAGGCACCAGCCACATACACCTAAGGTGGTGGGTTTGAATCCCCAGCCCGGGCCCACCAAACAACAATGACGGCTGAAACCAAAAAATGGCCAGGCATTGTGGCGGGCACCTATGTTCCCAGCTGCTTGGGAGGCTGAGGCAGGAGACTCACTTGAGCCCAGGAGTTGGAGGTTGCTGTGAGCTGTGATGCCACAGCGCTCTACCCAGGGGGACTGCTTGAGGCTCTGTCTCAAAAAAAAAAATAAATAAATAAAAATAAAGAGATGAGGTAGAAATTTCAAGACACAAAAAAGTATAGAAAATATTCCAAAGTAAATTTAGTACCTTTGCTATTTTTTTTACCTAACAAATAAAATTATCTATATTTATGGTGAACAACATGATGTGCTGATAATTGTACACACTATAGATTGGCTAAGTCAAGCTAGCTAAAATGCCCATTACCTCATGCCCTTTTTGTGTGGTAAAAACATTTAAAACCTACTTAGTTATTTTCAAGAATATAATATATTGCTAATAAACATAGTCATCAAGTTCTCCAGTGTTCTCCTGAATTTATTGATGCTGTCTAGCTGAAACATTGTATCCCTTGACAAACATCTTGCTAACCCCCTACTGCCCACCAGCTCTTGGAAATTAACATTCCACTCTCTGTTTCTATTGCCTTTTATAGAATTCACAGATCAATGATATCATGCAGTATTTGTCATTCAGTGCCATGTTTATTTTTTTTTTTTAATTTTTATTTTTTAGAGACAGAGTCTCATTTTGTCACCCTCAGTAGAGTGCTGTGGCATCAGTGCTCACAGCAACCTATAGCTCCTGGGGCCAGGTGATTCCCCTTCCTTAGCCTCCCTGAGCAGCTGGGACACAGGCACCCACCACAATGCCCAGCCATTTTTTGTTGCAGTTTGGCCAGGGCCAGGCCCAAACCTGCCACCCTCGGTATATGGGGCCAGTGCCCCACTCACTGAGCCACAGGCACTGCCCTCAATGCCATGCTTATTTAGCTTAACATAATGTCCTGCAGGTTTATCTGTGTTGCCACAAATAACAGGATTTGTTTCTTTTTGTGGCCAAATAATATTCTATTGCATATGTTACTATATTTTCTTTGTCTATTCATCTGTGAATGGACACTTCAGTTGTTTCTACATCTTGATTATTGTGAAAAATGTTGCAATGAACAAGGGAGTTCAAATATCTTTTTGATACTCTGACTTTATTTCCTTTGAACATATACCTAAAACTGGGATTGCTCAGTCACATTGTAATTCTATTTTTAAATTTTACCAAACCTCCATACTGTCTTCCGTAATGGTTATGATGTTTCACCTTTCTGTCAATAGTATGCAGGGATCCCTTTTCCCCACACCCTTGCCAATCATTCTTATCTCTTACATTTTTGAGGAACCCTCTGAATAGCTCATTGTGGTTTTAATTCACATTTCTCTGATGACTAATGATGTTGAAAAGCTTTTAATATATCTGCTGCCCATTTGTATGTATTCTTTTGAGAAATGTTTGCCCATTTTTAAAATTGGGTTATTTGTTTTCTTGGTATTGAGTTGGTGGAGTTCCTTATGTATTTTGGAAATCAACTCCTTATCAGTTATATGGTTTAAAACTATTTTCTCACATCACATAGATTGTATCCTTACTCTATCATTTTCTTAGCTGTACAGAAGCTTTTTAGTTTGATGCAATCTTGTTTGTTTTTCATTTATTTACTTATTTATTGTTTGTTTGTTTGTGTTTTGGGGTCATAGTCAAAAAAAAAAAATCTTTGCCTTGACCAGTACCAATGCTTTTATTTAGTAGTTTTACAATTTCAGACTTTACACTAAATCTTAAATCCATTTATCTTTGTATTCTTTATCAAAACAATTATTTCAGTTACAATAATGCACAGCAAATTACTCCAAAATTTAGACCCTTGAAATAACCATTTTATGTTAGTACCGATGTGGGACTTGGTAGAGAAGTCCTCATGTGCAGCTTTTTATGTGGTTGTCAGATGTCAAATGTGGGTGCAGTCATCTGTTAGCTCCTTGGGCTACTGGGCTGCCCGTCTAAGCTGGCTCCCTCAACTGACTGGCAAGTGATGAGGACTGATGCCCTTGTGGTCTCAGATATGATCTTCAGTAGTTCTATTTCTTACATGGCAGTTGTTTACTCCAGAGATAGGAGTCAGAAGTAGCATGCCCAGGGAGCCAGACTTAAAAGTAATGCTGTCTTCCTTCTGCTGCATGCTATTCCTTATGAATTAGTCACTGAGGCCCTCTTAGATTCAAGAGGTGGAGACACAGACAGCTGCAACAATGTTACAAAATATTCAGAAAAATCCTCAGCTGTGAGATCAGTTCGTTTTTTAAATTTTAAGTAAACATCCTATATGTACGTATTTGTGTATGTGTATGTATATCTATGTGTGTATATATAGATACACACATATACAAACATATCTATACACATACACACACATATGTATTAATGAAAATTGAACCCAGGAAATTTTTCTTGCAAGTGTGCTTCTCTTCTTTAAAATAGGAAAAGTATTCTGGATTATTTATATACTTTCCTGAGGTAAAAAGCAGGCCTGCTAACAGTAATCACAACACTATTACCTCTGTGAAGGCAAATTTGATGGACAGTCCTCAAATTATTCAGTAAATTTGTTAGCAATAATATAAACAAGCTGACACAATATTTAGACAAATAAAATGGATAGGAATATATACGTTATAAATTCTATTTTTTTTATATCATCTGGAATGTGCCTTTCTGAGAAATAGACACAGATTTATTTAGAAAAAAAGATAACTGTCACAATTGATTGCATATACCTATCTTTTGTTCAAGAAAAAAGAGAGTAGGAGAAAGAGAGAGAGAGAGGAAGAGAGAGAGAAAAATAAAGCCTGAAGTATTTCAACAAAAATCGGATGATAAACTAAAAAAAATTTATAGAGAAAACAAATTGCTAGTATTGACTAAAATGAATTTCGAAGATCACATATAAATATTGTATATAAATAAAAATAGGAAAAAATCAAATGATGTATTGGAAAGCGATTTCTGAAAAGATGATAACCAAGAATATCTTGTCATATTTCCTTTAACATTTCAGGAAGAGATACTGGCACATTACACTACTAAAATGATAAAAGCCTAGAAGTCTCAAATTGAGCCTACATAAACTTGATATCAAAAGCTGAAAAATGTATTAAAAGAATACCATAAATATAAATCAATATGCTTTAAAAAGTCATAGAAAAGCAAAACAGACTCTCAAACCCCACTATATATGTTTGATTCCCAGCTCCAAACAAGACGTAATCTCTGTATGAACAAGGGTAAGTTATTTAATGTTCTGTGCCTCAGTTCTCCCATTTCCAGAATGAAAGTATTAACACTACCTATCTTCTACATAAATTCATAAATGTAAAGCACTTGATATTTTGCTTGTTGTTGACATAAAAATGCATAGTAAACAGGCTTCCTTGTTTTTTTATCTTTACCATTAATTATACAGCAATAGGATATTCCATTTTTTAGATGTATCCTAATTATTTTAACCAGTTCCATAATACTAGACACTAAAATTATCTTCAATATTTTATTATTTTTGTCAAATTAGAGTATGTCTATTACTGAATGCTTTGACTCTAAGGTTCAGTATGGAGTCATCAATTAACTTCTTATTTTTTTTCCAAAGTCTCAAAAAATAGGATTTTCTGTACTTCCTTCTCAGTTTTTAATTAGATATGCCTTGGATTTTTCATTAAAGTGTCAGAGAACTCATCATACATAAATAAAATTAAGTCTTCATTCAACTCATTGTCACATGTATTGCAAATCATGTTCCCAATTTTTTAACATTTTACAGTGCCTGTTTTATTTTTAATAGACATTTTCCGGCTTTTACACTGCTTTTATATCTATCGATGTTGACTTTAAGCTCATGTTTAGATGGACTTCACAATTAGAAAATTATACAAAATATAACAAGCATTTTCTAATAAGCATTTAATTTTTGTCTGTTTTTATATTAATATATTCAATTTACACACCTCATTTTGTCATATGAACTTAGAGAAGATCTATCTTTTTATTATTCTTTTCAAAAAATAATATTACATATTTCTGTACTGATTTGGGATTTTACTTGTATCAAATACTTATTTTTCTATTTGGATATGTTTCTAGATTACTCTGATCCATTTACTCCATAGTTTTTTCGGAGCCTAGAACACAATAGCATTAATTATATGATATTACCTAATATCATACAAAGCTTAATATTGCCACTCACATAAAATGTTTTATCTTATCAGCTATATTTTTCTAGGGGATCTTTAGCATCCCTCCTTTTTTTGGATTGTACATTTATAGACTATAACAGGCTAGATTTTTAATTCATAAAGCAATAAATAAAATTGCTAGAGCCTTTTTTTCTGCCCGTGAACATGATAGCTCTCTTCCTTTATACTACTTCTCATTTATTTTCATTTATTCTAGTCTTCAAAAACATCTTACCCTTATGTAGGTGCCCTCCCATTCAGTCCTCATTCCATTTATTCCTGTATGATTGTGATTTTGTTCATCTTGGGGGGGGGATGTTGTTCCTTATTTTTTTAATTTGCCTTTTAGTATATAGAAGATCTATTGCTCCTTAATATGTTTTCCTTGAGAATAGTCACCTTTTTGGATTTTCTAGTTAGGTTCAAAAGCATTTGTCGTTCTCATAAGTTTCCCCGTTACACGGTGTACAGTCAGGCTCTAATCAGAAACCTCAGGAAACATGTGTGTGCAGGCATTTAACCTTACAGAGGTTGGGAGCTGGTTAAACTATCTCTGCAAAGCTGTGCTTGGGTTTCTGCAGCTTGAAATCCACAGGGAAGGTAGGTGGAAGGAAAGACGGATGTGATGTGGGGGAAGAGTGAAAAGAAGATGAACCCCACAAATGACCTGGGACCTTTGACAATACAGAGAAATTCTTATAAATTCCTGTCGCCTCTGACCTAGATGTTATGGTGTCCTGGAAAAGTCAAAACGCTCTGCGATTGCTTCTGGCCCAGGCATCAGAGAAGTTAATGTGGTACAGTGATGGGCCTCACAAGATTACTTGGCAAACAGCAACATGTGTGAGTCCCCAAATTTTTGTTTTATTTCTGCCATCTAAATGTCATATAAGTCTCTCCTGTGGAGCTCTTTGAATGGAAACCTAGCGGCAAAGGAATTCTGGGCAATGGAATTTCCCCTGACCAAGTTGACATATTAAAATGTCTCCACAGACAGACATATTAACTGTTAGTAATGCTAATGTAGTGTCTTTGTTTCTATTATTTATCTTTCTTTCTTTCTCTGATCTTATTTTCTTATCTAGAATCTATTAAAAAAATACACTGCATTATTTTTCCCTCACTTAAATTGAAAGCCTACATTCCTTGTGATAACAGCCCCTATTGGTTTAACATAGATATGTTTCAATTAGAGTATCATCAACTCTATTCATGTCCTATCAAAAAGGGTGCAGGATTCTATGAAATACTTGTCAGTATTTCTTATACTGATTATTTTTTATGAAGAACTTTATCTGATGACCTTAATTAGCTATAAAGTTTCAGATTTTCAGTTATTTTTTTCTGCATTATAAAATAAGTATTTGTTAAATCTAAGTTATACAAATGCCCCAGCAAATTCTTTCATCATAGTTTTATTTAAACTTCATTCTTATTTTTTTGACATAAAATTCTGTTCAGTTTTTTTTTTACATTAAAAGTATTATTTTATCAAATGCACTCTTCTGATATTTCACATTCTCAACATTTTCCTCTGTAATGAGTAATAGAGTCCTCAGCTAATTACATATGGTAGAACTGAAACCAATCACAACGAAATGCCATAATGCTTTCCAGAGAGACAGATACAATTGTTTCCCATTTTGCACATGCGCTCATGAAGAATGGAGGATGCAAAGTTCCACCAAAGCTTAGGAAGTAGTACAAACAAGTTACAAATAGTACCAATGTTACCCCTGCCATTTTGTTTCCCTGGGCAATCCTCATTCTACTAGACCAAAGTGAAACTCCTGATGTGGAGACCTGGCAAGCAGTTCATCCATGATGTCTGGAGTCTGACTCAGGAGTCCAGCTGCCTGACTGGGAACACTGACTGCTAAATAATGTAGCCACGTTCCTCATTTACGTAATGATTCACACACTTTGGGAACAGCGAGAATTAAATAAAATCTTTGCACACAATGCATTTAGAACAGTGCCTGACCTGCTATAACACTAACCCAATCTTGTCTGTTATTTTACAGGCTGTAAGCAAAAAAAAAAAAAAAAACAACAAAAAAACCCTGGATTGATTTCTCATTTCTTTTTATTATGATTTTCCTCTAAAAATGGTAACAGTCATTCTTTCTGAAATGTGACTTTTCTAGTTCATTATTTTTCTAGTTTCTAAAGCCATTTAGAAGTCACAAGACAATTGGTTATCCCCATCTAAAATTAAGACCTTTTGGCCAACCTAATGCTCTGTAGCTCTCAAATAACACAAGACACAGGAAAATGGGTAACAAAATACTCTTTAAGCAGTTACACTTAAAGTAATCCACCCTAAAAGATCTTGGAAAAAATTATAAAATGCTATTATACTAAATACAGTCTATGCAGTTTCCACATTATGTAGAAAAGAATTGCAACAAGTTTTAATTGTAAATCTTATTGTGAAAAACAGTATTTTGCACATATTAAAGATAACATGACTTTATCATTTTTAATTGTCATTTTCTTAATGACTATATTCTTAATAACATTGCCATTTCTCTCCAGTTAAAAAAGTAATAGTTGCTTATCATAGAAAAGTTGCAAATTAGTAAAAATTATATTTTAAAAAATCACAATTCCACATCCAATCATTAATCAACACTTTAAAGGTATTTTTCTATGAATGTGTAGATGCATGTATACATACATATAGACACTCAGAAATATATGCTTTTGAATACATACATACATACACATATATGTGTTTATACACATCCATATATTACATATTACTACTGATTTACTTTACATAACTTTTTCCTGTCCAACTGGGCCCTGGGTATTGAGAATACAGAATCTAAAGAACACACACAGAGGAGACCCCATTGTCACAGAGCATTCATTCTAGTAGGCACAAAAATATAACCAGATAATTTTAACAAATTTTCATCATAGTGTTAGGATTTGCTTTTTTGCACCCATGTGTGAATCACTAACCCAGATTTTGCAGTGATACTTTTAACCACCATCCAATTTTAGATTCAGTTTCTTACAAATGTAAAACCATGTATTGCTTTTTGGAGTAATCCATGCATATGAACACAATTAGCATTTTATAGCTACCACTATTTAACTAGAAATGTGTTCCTGTTCAATAGATCTAAGAATGTGATCAGCTTACTAAAAGAGCAAGAGTAAAAATGGACACCCTTCCATTGAAAACATTGGATCATTTAAACTTGAGGCAGAGAGCAATATTTTTAGTTATTACATAATTGACTGCGTTACAGATGATTTAATTACTGAGATATTTGCAAATATGTGCAGAGCTAGGCGATTTTCAATATTTCTAGTGGGGTTTTACAGAGCAGATGAAGTTATTTAAGTTGACACAAAATCCAGATGTTTAATTATAATTATTTCATCCCCAAGTCAATATATTGTGAGTGCTTTTCCCCTAAACTGCTCTTTATCTAAATCTAGTATCAGATGGAAACGAGCATCTTCACGTATATTCTCTGTGAATATCTCTGTAAAAGACCCAAGTACAGTAACACATTTAGATGTGTGTTTCTAGAAATTATGTGCTGCAAAGCCAAGGAATTGATGTTATCAAGGTTTTCTTCTGGCTGCCAACCAACAGTTTTGAGCATTCACTTTTATTCTGTTTTATATCTGTGCACAAACATTTTAAAGACAAAACTTCTCACTTTCCTCTTGCTTTCTCTGCCTTCTACCCACTAAGCCCAACTGATTCTTCTAAAATATTGTCTTCTGAGTCTACCCCATTTTTACTTATTGCCACCACTAACAAAAGCAGCCCAGGTGACACCTTCCCATGGGGTTACCAGCGCTCCTCTTTTCTGAATTTTTACTAACCATCCTGAAAGAAAACTTTCAGCATGAATTTAAACAAAACAAAATACCTCAATATTTTGTTTATAGGGTAACATAAAATCCTCTTACAGGCATCTCATAGTATTCATTTATATGGGGAGACCATTTGAATTAAAAATTACAGGAGTAAGTTCAGGTTTCAGTGTATTTTCTTTCTTCATGGATGTAAAAAATAATTAATATTGTTAGTCACCTGGGCTTCAGAAAGAAATTCTAGAGAAGGAAATGAAACCTAAGGCTTCTAAATGGCTCAGAACCAATGCCAAGAACCACCACGGGTACTTTTTAACAGAGGGTCCTTGTCTCATTTGAACTACTTCAATGTCTGCAAAGCTGAGAATTTAGGATATTTGCTGGGAGAATGAGAGAGGACTTGGTCCCCAGTCTGCAGAGCAAAAGCCACAATAGCCTTGTGTGACAGGTTCAGTGGGGACAGCTTAAAAGGTGAGGTTGCTTTGCCCCATGTCAGGAGGGTCAGCAGCAAGTGTCTTCCGAAATTCTTCTCCAAAGAACTAGGTTTCTCCCTGGCTTCACCAAAGGCCAGAAGTCCAAGAAACTAGAAAACAGAGATGTCAACTTAGTTTATCCTGAGCATATCATAAGAGTTTAACAACTTCAAATCACTGTTTCAAATCTTTGAAAGTTCAAAATCGAGATAAAGGGCATGGTAAGTAATGTTCTCTGGAGACTGAGTACCTTAAAATACTTTTAGCTAAAAGAGTTGCAAGGAAGGTGTTATGACATAAAATATGATCTGTAGTCTGAAGGAGGAAAAATATTCTCCTCTGAGCTTATTTTTTTTAACCATGCAGTTGGAAGAACCTGTAGACTTCAAGGTAAAATACTAGAATTACAGAAGTTAGAAGGGGAAAGGTCAAAGTAGGCTTGACAGGCCCTAATTTACAATATGGAACCAACACAAACTTATTAACAAATATACTATAGGATAAGCTATGTTATGCATGTAACAGAAAGCTTCCTTTATCTGACCCCGACTGCACATTCAGAATAATTGTTAAATATTCTTTAATGGCTGACACATAATAAGAATGCAACAAGAAAAAGAATGTTGAATAGATGAACTACTTATTGCAATTTTGTTGATCCGGTCACAGTTTTCTCCACACAAGCCATGAACATGCCCATCCTTTTGCCTTTGCTCAGTGTATTTCTTCCACAATTTGACGAGCCACAGGTTACAGTCTCCCTGTTTTGTCAGTCATCAGTTCCCACTGTCTCCCATCATCGAATTGTTCTCTGAATGACTGTGCCTCATGTGATGCACCTCCACTATTTTAACTTGTTCATCTGTAACTCAGTAGCCCCCAGGCCTGTCTCCCACGGTGTAACAAATATTTCAATTCCCAAAGTATATTCTGGGAGCTATTTGTTTAACCTTGTTCTGCATAATTTCCTTTATCTAGTGAGTAATAATAATCCTAACGCTGACTTCGTAGACCATAAATAAAATAGTCCATGTAAAGTGATTAAAGCAGGGCTAGGTACAGAGTTAGCATCCAGTCGATCTTAGTTATTAACTCACACGCACACAGACACAAAACAAACCAGAAAGCATCCTTCTTTTTTCCCATCTGTTCAAGCTGCCACTGTGAAGTAGCACAAAGTACCTTTACCACTCAAACGTTCATTATTGGAAGAGTGACATCTGCTCCAAGAATCCTGCCTACAAATGCCCCTGAGGGTCCAAATGAGACTCTGTCAGAGCAAAACCGTATTCCCTGCAGTGGGGAGGCTGCACCTCGGCCTTCTCCCTGCTGCCTTTGTCACTGAAACCCTGGAGCATCTCTGTGGCCAGTCCGCAGAGTCGAAGAGCCACGAGAATTATTTTACTGTCCCATCATCCTTCTCTTGCGCTCTTGACCCCTTTCCTAACCTCCGTGACTCCTTTCCTAACCTCCTATAACATTTTTATCACCTATCCAAATGTTAAAACTAAGTATCTTATCTTTCTTTGCATCCATAGTTAGCGAATATCACTGTGGGTACATGTATGGTGTGAGGCTATGTGTGAGTGAGAGGGGCATGGAGTTCCTAAGGAACTCCTGGTTAATGAAGACACTTGGCAATCTTACCTCTTCTTTTCAGGAATACCATCACATGCATACCTTTATTTTACCACAACCGTCACAGGGTGAACTCCCTTTCACATTGGAATGTCATAGGTATAGCTCACAGAATACTTAGAACAAAAATTTTCACACATATAAATATATTCTTAGAAAATAATTGTCCATGTGTCTCTCTATCTTAAAATGGTTTTTATAGTCATATATTGATATTTTCATGAGGTATATGTGATGTTTTGATACAGGCTGTATGCCTTGTATTGGCTTTTGTTCCAGACTATCTTTGCAAGGACATTTGTAGAGCAGATAACCCCAGAAGACAGAGATAGTCTTTCCTTCCAGTGAGAATGAAGATTTTTTTATTGGGAAAACACTGGATTTAAAATTCAATGATAAAATATAGTTAGATAGAACGAATAAGATACAGTTATATACCATAACCAGGTGATTATAGTCAAGAATAAGTTATTGTATAGTTTAAAATAACTTACAGAATGGAATTTTAACAGTGTTCTTAGCATAAAGAAAGGACAAATGCTTTAGGCTTTGGATACCCCAATTACACTGATGTGATTACTACACATTGTATGTCTGAATCAAAACATCATATGGATCCTGTAATATACAACTAAATATTATGTACCCATGCTAATGAAAAATAAAAGATTAAGATATATGTATATATAGATAACTTTAAAAAATCCAGTGATAGAGATACAAGAGGATGAGGAAGTAGAGTCATAAATTATTTTTTATCTTGATATGAAAAAGGGAAAGTAGTGACTCAGTCATTGCCTTACCAATTTTGGACCCCAGAAGTCACAATGGCCTTTGAAGCGCTGCTCTTGTGCAGAAACCTGGCTACTGTCCAGCTCTTCCACCCACAAAGTCCTCATCGACTCTGGAGTATTTAGACTTTAAGGTGGTACAAAGAAGAATGGAATAAAAATTTATTTTTCAAATTCCATAACTACTCTTGGAATTTCACCTTTGTGGCTTAGATGTCTGGGTTGACTCTGCTTCTTATTTCCCTGACCCATTTTCTCATCCTTCTCTCCCTTAGCCCCAAAGCCCAAACCTGGATTCCAAAGAGTTCTGCCTGTATAATAGTTGCCTATGACTATGCTCCTGAATGGCCATCCCAGGGCACAGGACCCCAGACCCAGCCCGTGAGCCTGAATCTATGGAACCTGCTTTAGTTTCACTTTTTAGCATTACTCCTTCTCATATGGACAAACAGAACTGGCTCTTGGCTTTCTGTTTTTGCCTGTGTGATCCATCACATCTGCCTAGTACCTCACAGCCAGGCTCTATAAAACACTTTGGTAAATAAGCAAAGGTTGGCAACATAGTCCTAATAAATCAATACATTAAAAACAGATGCCTGCCATAAATATAAATGTGGTTATTAAAACTCAGTACTTGATGCTGGGCGCAGTGGCTCATGCCTGTAATCCTAACAGTCTGGTAGTTCAAGACCACTCTGAACAAGAGCCAAGACCCCATCTCTAAAAATATCCAGGTGTTGTGGCAACTGTCTGTTGTCCCAGCTACTTGGGAGGCTGAGGCAAGAGGATCACTTGAGCTCAGCAGTGTGAGGTTGCTTTGAATTATGATGCCACAGCACTCTACTGAGGGTAACATAGTGAGACTCTCTCAAAAAGAACCTCCAGTAATTGCTTCTGGTCAGAGACATGATTCTTGCTTTCCTAGTGAATTTCTTATCTGGTTAGCATAGTACTGTAGTAATAACTTTAGAAATGTCAATGTTAGAAAAAAAAAATCAAAACCGTGATTTGATGCATATTGGATCTCAGATTATAAGAGCATTTCTTTTCAAGCTGTGTTAATTTTACCTCTTACACATTTGAAGGTTTATTTATTTATTGTAGTTTTTGACTGGAGCTGGATTTGAACCCACTACCTCTGGAATATGGGGCCGGCGCCCTACTCCTGTTGAGCCACAGGCGCCGCCCACATTTGAAGTTCATATTTTACATAGTAATATGTGAAGAGAGTCACAGTTACTATATTTTAGTAATGGAAAATTCATTCGTTTGACTACAATGTTCAAAGCAGTGCCAGTGTGCTTGACACTATGCTAGGGGATGATCTGTAAGCCTGATTTCCTATCCGCTTAGGGCTTATAGCCTAATAAAGGAGTGCTATAATGAACAAAAATAATTACTCCCTTCCAAAGAAAAATAAACATTCCATACATATTTATATCTTTCTTTTCTTCTCCTACATGAAATATCACCCCTACATATAGCAGGCTTATTACAAATTTATCCTTGTCCTTGGTCTATGATCAAGGAACAGACTGATTTTATACCCTAAAAAAATGAAAGTAACAAAATGAATTTTATTAATATTCTAATAATGACAGACTATCTTCTCAAACTGGTAAGCAGTGCAACAATTTACTGAGCAAATACTTGATAATTCTTTAGTAAAGCAAAAGTATGTTACATAAACCACTCTCAAGAAGTATACAAATTCATAACTACAGAAATGCTAGAAAGGGTCACATAAGTGAAAGCCTTGTGTTAGTTAGTGAGTATAAAAAAATACAAAATGAGGTAGTCAGCATTTTTAAGTGAAAGCATTGTGTTAGTGAAAATCTGAAAATACAAAATGAGGTAGCCAGCATTTGAGATTTTTTTTTTAAGAAATGCAATTGGCATCTTTATGTAAGTATTTCAGGGAGTGGGAAGAGAGTAACTATAAGGATGGCAAAATAATCTGATATCTGCAAACCAACCTATTATTATTTTGACAGTCAGTAGAGTTTAGTGAATACTATGGTTTGGTCAGGCATTTTGTGAAAAACTTTAAAGCTATGGAGAAGAGATTTTAATACAATTGGTAGCAATGGGAATCCAAAAAATAATAATAATTTCACATATATATATATATATATATATATATATATATAGGGTATATATATATATATATATATGGTATATAAATGGTGGGACATTGGGGCCGAGAAGGGAGGGCAGGGAGAAAACATTAATAGGGATTTGGAAAAGGTGAGATTTTAGGCTTACTTGTTGTCATAAAGCAGTGGTTCTCAACCTGTGGGTCGGGACCCATAGGAACTTTATTAAAGGGCCACAGCATTAGGAAGGTTGAGAACCACTGTCATAAAGAGTCTGAAAGAAACAATAATGGAAAAGAGAAATGGAATCAAGAAATACAAGGGGAGGGAAATCCACAGGATTTGGTAATGGCTGTGTCTGGTTGTGTTGAGCTGAAGCTCTCCTCTTTTATTTCTCCTAGAGTGAACCCTCCCTAAGGCCAAATCTGAAGTATCTTGATATTTGACATGGTAACAATGGTCTGGTCAAGGAAAGGCTCCTTCACTCCACTTAGTCTTCCTTCTCAGCAGTTCCATCACCTCTAGAGGAAACAGGAAATACTAGAAGACATTCTTCTCCCTTTTGTACTGAAACAAGGATGAATCATCTTAATTCACAACATTTACTATCATGGGTGAACAATTACAATACACACAGAGCTCTGATTCAGTCAATGACCTAAATAATAGGTGAGGTTCAATATGCCATAAATTTAAAATACTAAATATTTGTACTGCATAGTTGGAACACATTGGTCTTATGTAATTTTAAGATAAGTATTCATATGTATTTCTAAAAGATCAATCCATTGAATAACAGAGATTTAGATTAGGTGCTTTATCTCATTTAAGTAAAACTTTTCCAGCATCTTGTGGTTTAAATACCACTTATACATGTTGGTACATAGTACAGTGAATTGTTAGCTCTGGCTCCGTGGGGAATTGCCCATTCTTCTTTACGACACCTTCCATAGGGAAGATATTAGTGTACTAAGTTATAGCCAGGGCTCTGATGCCCAATCTATGCTGGCAAACAGCAAGACTTCTGAAGAACAGTAGTGATCAAGGTGCATTAGGTTAAAGCTCCCCATTGGACATTTAATAAAGATGATCATATTACCTGTACCCCACACCACAACCAGAGATATTTTATTATTTTATATAGTCTTTGTTCAAAATGTCTACAGGAAACAGTATATTGTCCATGTTAAAAAAAAAAAGACCTTAATGAAAATTAGCAGTGAAAGAATAATCAAATGATACTTTGTATTTATATCTCAAATACTGCATTAGACTGACATCAGAAGATTATCCAAACGAAAATTTGTTAAATGTTGTTTGACTTAAGTGCCACTAAGTTCGTTATATGCAGTACATTGTACATGTCAGTTTTAACGTAATGTGATGTCCACCACCTTATTGTATACATAAAGCATTTATAATAGTGGGATATAAAGGAAAGGGGAGAGAAAAGTCTTTTTTTGAAATGAATCTCTCACTTGATTCATACAAATATATTCCAGAGCCCATAAAAAAAAAAATACCATGTTCTGGTTTCTCAGTGAATGTTACAAATCTGAAAGATTCTATAAAGCAACCCATAAAAGCTGTAGAGGATGGCTCACCTCTGTAATCTCCACACTTTGTGAGACTGGTTATGATTTAAGAATAGCTTTAGCAACATCGTGAATCTCTGTATCTACAAAAAATAAAAACAAATAAATACCCTAGCTGGGTATGGTGGGGTATATACCATTATTGTCCCAGCTACTCAGGAGGCTGAGGTTGGAGAGTCCCTTGAGTCCGTGAGTTTGAGGTTTCGGTAAGCTGTGATGATGCCACGGCATTTAGCCTGGGCAACAAAGCAAAATTCTGTCTAAACAAACAAACAAAAAAAAAAAACCTCCAAAACCTGTCCTGAGAAAGATGAAGGACATTTATCTAAGGGTAGAAAATTAAGCATCTAGAATGTACATTTTTGTTTTTTGTTTCCTGCATAAATACTTTATTCATTTTATTTCTTGATTCCTCAGTGAATGTCACAAATAATGTACAATGAAACATTCTTTGGTGGAATCTTTGGCTTCTTTCCGGTTATCGATGACCAAGGGCAACCAAGAATGATGATGTGTTTCCTTCCTTTTAAAACTTTGATATAAATGTGCTCTCGTTCATTCAAAAACCGGTACTTTACTTATTTCCCTAAGTGGAATGCAAAATCTTTGCAGCCAGGACTATCGTGTATTCACACCTACATTCATACGACCCAGAACAATGCCTGGCAAATGGATAATAGATGCTCAGCGGCGGGGCAAACGTGTCAGCACTGGGCACAAACGGCATGGGCTATGAAGCTTTCTAAAAACGGCATGTTGGATTTTCCCTTCAACCCGACAGATACAGCAATTAGCAAGTGATAAAAATGAACCTAATCTTAGCAGTTATTTGATGATGACCTTGTTTGTTCTGATGTAGATTCTCAGCTCGTATTTTAATGCTGCAGCTTACAGCTGCAGCTTTGTGACATGCAGGGCATAATTTGGAGTTCAAAATTGTTTATCAACTTTATAAAGAAGTGTGCCACAATGAAGCACGGAAGTGCGTGAGAAAATTCCCATTTAAAAATAATTGGAACAATGAAATAGTACTCCAAGGTTCAACGAATGGCAGGGAATTTCAGTTGATGTGACAAATAAACCATTTTAAGGGGACAGGAGTCGTGAAAATGATAAAGACCTCTGGGGACTTTAATCTTGTTTGTCAAGAATAGTATCACAGATGTTTTTCTAAATCTGGAGAAGATAATCAGTGGCTGGAGTAAGTAGAGAATGGATGAAATGTGAGAGCGTTGTTCTTTGAGATACGATAACCTGCTACGCCAGAGCACATTGGCTTTTGAGGTGATATAACACACGGTGACATGATGAGATGTAATCCAAATAATGTTTCAAATGCACATGATTCTGCCTCTGATATTTGCTAATCATTAGGACAAGGGGCCTCAGGAAGAATTGAATCCTAACTTTATCAGATGACATGGCATTTCCACAGACACTCTAAAGTTCTGGTATAAGTTTGACTGAAGTACTTGAGGTTTTTTTTTTTTTAATAGTAAATAGCTAATTAAGTTCCTTTCACTTTCAAAAATGTGTTCACTGTCCTACCTGTGTTTCTCAGGCTGCTTCTTGAATTGCTGTTCTCTTTAGATTGTGGAGTATGTATTTCTAAGAGTGACGGAAAGGTCTCAGAGGTGTCTCATAGGAAGTCTGAAAGGGTGGAAGACAATTACCAAAAACTTCCCAGGCTGGAGTTCGTGTGAATATATCTTATTAAATGGCTGTCTATAATGAAAGAACTCTCAAAATGCACACTCTGCTTTTCAATTTCCTTCAAAAAAATCTTCCCAGAAATTGAGAAAGCAGGGAATATATTTTATTTTATCTCAAATTTTCTAAATATGTTATAGCTATCATTCTATCTCTCATGTACAGCATGGCAACGCAGTGGTACGTACGGCGTGTGTGTTTGTAACTGCCTCTGTCTATCTCGCTGTGTGGTAAAGGTGATCAGCTTCCTCTACAATCATTACACCTCTGTGATGAATTTTCAGAATGTAACATGTTAGTCTTCATAACTTGTTAAATAACTAATTTAATATTTTCTACACCTTGCTATAGAGACACAGGAAATATCAGTTCAAAGGATCTCATAATAACAGGAAAAATGTCTCCCAGCATTAAGTTTCTCCAAACCTCCATATTTGTCTGAAACAGCAGAGAGAGAATGCTCTATAAAGCCAGCGTGATATTCAGTAGAAGGCAACTACATTTCTGAACATCCTTGAATTTGTTCTTCTTCTTCTTTTTTTTTTTTTTTTTGGTATTTTTATCTTCATGAAAGTAATGGGAAATATAAAAATTTAGTTGACAACACATTTAATAGTCTAAAACATGGACCTTTAGCAATAAAAACAAGGTGCGAAAAAAATTAATCGTATACCTATTTTTATTTAAGGAAGTAAAAATGATTTGAGTTGATAACACCTAAACCTGCACGGGATAAGGAAGTGCCTGCATCACGACAAAAGTACCAAAACCTGGAGGATGATCAAGAAGCAGGGACAGATAGCTTTCTCTTCCCCTTTCCTGTCCAGATGATAAGTCCGTGTGGAGAAATTGATAGTTAACATCTGGACTGCGCAATAATTAGGCCCATATGTTATCTGGAAATTGTTGCAAACTTTTGCTAGGGTTAATTGTTTTTGTAAACTGTATACAGTTGATTATGTGGTATTACTTCATCTTCAATTCATCACTTTCTGACCTTTACAAAGCCTTCAAATGAATGAGCTTTCTCAAGTATTGTTAAAAAGAGGTGCCAGAAATTGGAAGACAACTATTTATAGTCAAAGTGCTGATTCTGACCTCTGAGCAATCCTGCTGTGGCAGAGACCACCAGCTGACCCTTAATCATGTTCTCTACTCCCTTTGGTAACAGAACCCCCAATCTTATCTGGGATCATGGCTTCCTGGATACAAGCAATATTTATCAACTGCCCTCGGGCTTAGGTATGGATTGTGATCAAATTTGGACTAATAGACTAAAATGAGGTGTGTAGCTTCTAGGACACAACCTTAAAAGGAAGCAGTGTGCCCTTACGTTTTACTTTGCTCCTCCCATGGACTAGAGTGGTAATGGGGTGGTAGTGAGCCAGATTCCTCTCTGTAGACAAGAAGAATAAGAAATGTTAGAAATGACAGCCCAGTAAGGGAGAAGAATTCTGGCTACTGAGATGTCCTTACTGAGAAGAATCAGCCAAACAACCAATGAGCTGGATATTTTAATTACAAGCATGTAAACCATAAATAAATTTCATATTGTTTAAGCTATTGTTATTGATTTCTGTTAAAATAGGCAAAACAATGTCTTGGACGAGCTTGACAGATATGTCTGAAAAATGTAAAACTTTATATGAAGTAGGAAGGATACTCTTCAAGTAGCAAATGTTACTTGGACAGAATACTTATAAAAGTGTCCTGGAGACACACAGAGAGTGCATGTCTCAGGATGGGAAAGAGATAGATAAAGTCACGCCAAAACTTTTACTGTGAATAAGTATCAGCTGTAGGCTAGCAGGCTCTTCTTTTAGGATGCACACAGAATGGCTAGAAAGATGCAAATCATTTGAATGAAAATTTGAGTAACAAAAAACGTGTAACCGCAATTTCTAAGAAAAATCCTACAGTGGGTGATGTCCCCTGATGTCAGCGAGCCTCACTGTAACAAAGTTAATTCCGTTAACAAACTTGGAACGATTTTTAGTTTTGAAACATAGACCGAAATGTAGTCAGGGAGCAATTAGTTTACTAGGGAAAAGCCTAGGTTAGAGAATGTTCTGTTTTGGCGGGGAGCAAAGAACTGTCGTTTGGACACAAAATTGGAGCTTATAGATCTGTTTATATTTATGAACTTCCCAAGTCTCTGCACAAGCTGTCTTTGGCACAGACTTCTGATGTAGCATCAAAAGTTTCCTAATAGTAAAATCTGCAAAGAAGCAACATTCTTACCTTAATCAGGCAAAATATATTAATCCTGCCTCCGACAATACCAGTATATAATCAATCACTGCATAGAAATTGGAGGAGAAATGTTGTCTCATTCTGCAGCACAATTAAAAATTTTCTTTGACGTACATGAAACTAAGGACCATAAGATAAGACATTTAAAATGCTAGCTTACTTGCTACCTGCTAAATTGAAATGGCCTGATGTGTCGAAGAGAATTTAATATACACTTAGAGCACTTTTGGATCCCAAAGTGGTAGTTACTAAAGTAGAAAAGAATATTTTATGTGCCTCTTTAAGTTACATGCTAATACTGGCACTGGCCTCTCGACAGTATACTAACTGAAAAAACAGTGTATTCCATTCATACGAGAAGGGGAAATAAAATATGTTTTATTTATAAGTACTTAAAACTTTCCCAAATGCCTTCACACTTAGTAAAGCAATTGATTTACTGATCTCTTGAGAACAGTAGTGTTCATGTAACTAAGTGATGTCCGGCAAATGATGTGTTAATGGACATGTACTGAGTAGAACTTACAAGAATGCTGATATCCGCCTCAAAATCAGAGAAGAATCATCTCCCAAGTGCTCTTCACCTGGGGTCTTCTCCTTCTTCCTTCTGAAATACAGTCTCAACACGTGAGGTGCGGTGGTCTCTCTGTGGATAGGAAAGACTCATGCTAAGAACGGCAATGCAAGAAACTAGAAAGATCCTAGATGCTTTTTCTTACTGGCAACATCTACTTGTGGTTGTCTGCTCCGGACTTTGTGTTACCATAAAAACAAACCTATTCCTGGTTTCAGCTACTAGCATTTATGTTGCTTATAGGTGAAGATGCGAATGTTTTCTTATCAGGAAAAATTATGCTGTAATAATTATTTTCATTATTTCTGCTCTTTTCTTCTGAAATTATTCCTTCAGGAAAACATTAAAGAAATACATCTTAAACACCTATTACATATCAGCCACTGCCCTATAATGCAGATAGAACTCCAAACAAGACAAGTTTTGTATCTTTATAGAGCTGATTTTCTAATAGAACAGATAGACCATAGTGAGTGAAAAATGACAAATGTAATTTCCATGTAAAGAGCTGTGAGGAGAATGCACAAGGCAAAGTGACTGAGAAGGGTGGTAAAGCAACAGAAAGAGAATCTTACTCAGATGGGAAGGACATCTCTTAGCATTCCTGACAAATGAGAAGCAATAATGCTCAAGCAAAACTTGAGCATTCCTGACAAATGAGAAGCAATAATCTTGGAAGAGGAACTAAGGCGTGAAGAATAGCAGGTGCAGCAGCCTGGGGCATGGATAAGCTTACCATGTCTGAAAAGTAACAACATTCCTGTTAGTAGACATTAGTACAGAAGATCTTGGTGGAAAATGGGGGTAAGAGATTGTGCTTATCTTTTTGTATGCCCTACCTTACAGTCTCTTTATTGGACAGAAAAATAAAGCAAAAAACAGAGTTACTGACTTCCAAGGCAGGTTAATTTTGAACAAGTAGTCATAGATGTCCTTATGGAGATGTCATTGAGGCAGGGATTCAATGGGGTAAGAGAGCAAATCACTTGGGTGTCTGGAGGAAATACATTCCAAGGAAAAAGAACAGCAAAGCAAAGACCCGGAGACAGAAGTCCTCTTGATGAACTCAAGGAAGCAAAAGAAGCTTGGTCTCCCTAAAAAAGTTTAGGAAGAGTAAAGGAAAAGGGTCAAAGGGGTCCAGAGCCATCAGCAGAACTGAGAGAGATGGAAATCCCATTGGAGATTTTGAACACTAGTAAACTTAAGGGTATTATTATTATTATTGAGATGGAGTATCACTATGTCACCCTTGGTAGAGTACTTTGGCATCACAACTCCCAGCAACCTCAAACTCTTGGACTTATGCGATTCTGTTGCCTCAGCCTCCCAAATTAGCTGGGACTACAGGCACCCATCACAACACCTGGCTATTTGTGTTTGTGTGTGTGTAGTAGTTGTCATAGTCGTCTTTGTTGTTTAGCAGGCCCTGGCCAGTTGGAACCTTCTAGCCCCAGTTTATATGGCTGGTGACCTAACCACCGAGCAGGTGCCGAGCCTAAACTTAACTTTAAAAAGAACCATTTATATGAAAGCTATAACCAAATAGCCTAAGAACATGTAGAGGGGGGAGGGACAAGGGAGGGGGGAATGGGAGGAGGGAGGGGGTTTGGAGGGATCACTTTTGAGGTTTGTCTT